>CAUDMG010003201.1:0-25466 GCA_958450375.1 Homarus gammarus | reverse complement strand
GTTAGGTTCTGAATAATAAGTTCTATATACAGGAGAGAACACAAACACCTGTATAGTTTTGTAGGTTCGGTTTACTGGATAAGAGTATGTACACAAAGGGGAGCAGCACTCTCCCCGGCTAGACTCCTGCTGGTCAACTGCTATAGACGACGTATGGCAAGTGATACATTAGCAGCTTCCATACGTCGCCAGGCACATTAATTAGGCATGTGGGATATGGTAATAACATTGCCACACGCTGCTAGCTACATAAATGGAGCACATACATAATATACATACATGATATATAATCCAGCATACATAATATACATACACCTCCCTCCCCCCTATACGCTCATAGCAAAGTCTTGAGCGGACCTTTTCTTTTGGATCCGTTCTGAGCGTCGAGGGACTTCATCACTGGGAAGGGTATGGGACTCAACACTGGTGGCGGGGCCAGCAGAAGGCATTGTTACGGGGCGGAGAAAACGGCGGTTCCTCCACCACACACGACCACTGGGTAACCGCACCTGGTAGTCCCGTGACCTGCCGAGACCCATGACTACGCCTACTTTGTCCCAACGTAGGGAGGTCGGGTCCTGAACACGGACTTGGGTGCCGACACTCAACCTGGGGAGAGAACGGGCGTGGTCATTGTAGCGGGCGACGACGTCCTGAACACGTTCGGCGGCTCGGCGATCACAATCCTCTGTCTTGGCCTGCCACTCCTTGGAGAAGGATTGAGGGTGAGCAGGGACACAAGAACGAAGGGGGCGTCCATACAAAACCTGGGCAGGGGAGCGTCCGGTGTAGTTAGGTGTGTTGCGGAGTTCAAGAAGACCCCTGTCGAAGGCCTCGCAGTCAATGTTCCCAGAAGGGGCCACCTTAAGGATGAGGTGCTTCAGGGATTTGACAGCAGCCTCAGCGTGGCCGTTGGACTGCGGGTAATGGGGCGATGACAACACATGCCGGACTCCCCATCGGTCGAGGAACACAGCAAAGTCCCGGCTTGTGAACTGAGGCCCTCCGTCGGTTCGCAGGCGTACAGGAACGCCCACGTCACGGAAGTAGTGGCGGAACTTGCTGATGGTGGCGGCAGACGTCGTGTCATTACCGCACTTGATGACAACCGGCCAACCAGAGAGACGGTCGACGATAACGAGGAAGGACTTTCCTGACACACAGAAAAAGTCGGCCGACACAGACTCAAAGGGGCGGGTGGGGTTGTCGTCACTCATAAAGGGTTCCTGCTGCTGGCTGGGTTGTAATACGTGGCGGGGCTTACACACCTGGACAGCATTGGAGATGTCGGAGTCGATGCCAGGCCGGAACACAGTCTGTCTTGCACGCCGTTTGGTGGCCTCGGCTCCACAGTGACTGTCGTGGAGGCGAGCCAAGGCGTGGAGACTTGAAGCAGCAGGGACAACTACACGTGCTCCGTACAGAACAAAGTCTCCGTCGCAGTAGAGTTCATCGCGGAGTTTCCAATACGGGAGCAGGGTGTTGTGAAGATCGTAGCGGTTGCTAGGAAATCCATTCCTCACACACTCGACAAGTCGGACATAGGAAGGGTCATCTCGGGCCGCTGTTCGAAGGTCCTCCATTGCCTTGTCGTCATCTGGTGACAGGTCCGAACGAAGGGATTGGACGGCATGGAGAGTGACCACAGTCCTGACGGAAAGAGCGAGGTCGGCGTCGAGTACATGGTCTTCTGGAGTAGGGCGGCTGACAGGAGAGCGGGATAAGGCATCAGGGATGCAGAGCTCCTTACCAGCACGCCACACTGCAGTGAAGATGTACGCCGAGAGCTTCTCTTTCAGACGCTGGAGGCGAGGGTTCTCAACGGCGTCTAGCGTGTAGTGGTTGAGGATCGGGACAAGCGGGCGATGGTCGGTCACTAGGTGAAAGTGTTGCAGGCCTATGAGGTAAAACCTGCACTTGGACATCGCCCAAACCACGGCCAACAGCTCCAACTCAATAGTGGCGTAGCGCGTCTCAGTGTCAGAGAGGAAACGCGAGCCACACTGGACGAGCCGGAACTGCCCTCCACCATGATCCTGCAGTAGGGCGTATCCCACGCCATACAAGCGTGAGGCGTCTGTCTGCAGAACTGTCGGCAAGGCTGGGTCGAACGTGGCGAGGACAGGTGGACGAGACAGGGCCTGTTTCACTTGCTGGAAGGCCTTGTCGTGGTCGGGGGTCCACAGGAATGTCCTCTTGGGGCTCATCAGGGGGCGAAGTGGTTGAGCAGCTGCGGAGATGTCCGACGAAAACTCTGCTAACTGGTTGACGAGACCGATGAAGGACCTCAAGTCGGTCAGGTTAGCAGGGGTGGGAAAATCCGTAATGGCGCGGACCTTTTCCGGGTCAGCTGCGATACCATTCCCTGAGAGGGTGTACCCACAAAAGTCAACTGAAGAGCTGGCCAGAACAAACTTGTCGGCATTTAGGGTAATGCCGTGCTTCCGGCACCTGTTGAGTACCTCGTAGATACGGCGGAGGTGATCCATATAATCCTCGTCGTACACGAGTATGTCGTCGACCACTTTCACGCAGTTTGCCAGACCTTGTAGAGCCATATCACCTCGAAGACAGAAAGCGTCTCCTGTAGCGGCGAATCCCATGGGGCCACGGCAATAACTGTAACGTCCATGCGGGGTGATGAACGTTGTGAGTGGTCGGTCTTCTTCGGCAAGCTCTATCTGCCAGTATCCACACAGGGCGTCCATCGTCGTGAAGAAGCGCGCCTTCGGGTTCACGCTGCGTATAGCTGCAAAGGGCGTGGGAGAAGGGTGCGCAGGACGAGACACCTGGTTGTTGAGCTTGGAAAGGTCAGTGGTGATCCGAACACCACCTTTAGGTTTTGCGACGACAACCATCGGGTGACACCATGGAGACGGGTCATCGCCGGTTGGTACAATAATTTCTTGGGCGACCATGGAGTCCAGCTCGTTTTTGACCGCCTCGCGGAAGGCCAGGGGAACCAGTCGAGGGGTGTAAATAGCGAATGGCTTCGCGTCGTCCCTCAGGTGGATCCTCATGGGGGGGCCCTGCCATCTTCTTGAGAGGCTTGGATTCCAGAGCGGACTTGGTCACCAGAACGTCGCTGAATTCCTTCAGGAAGTACTTCTGAGCATCCGAAGGAGAGGTGTCACTGGCAAGAGGCAGGGGTAGGGCGGCAGCAGGGTCGTTGCTACTCCCTTTTTGCACCCTGTTGGCGTGTTTTACCTCAAGAATAGGTTTGGGGAAGTCCTGGGAGATGATGGCCAACTCCTGACAATGTCTGTAGGACAGCAAAGGAGTCTGGACACCGTTATGCACATCAATCCAGGCTTGACACGACCTGTTACCAAAGGTGACTTGTGCTTGGAGTGAACCCAGGGCCTGGGTCATCTGTGAACCATCTGCCATAAAGCGGAGATCCTTGGGGGGCGGTCCTAGATCACTTGGAGAGAGTCCCAAGCATTGCAAATGCTGGGGACCGATGACTGTAGCATCAGCGCCGGTGTCGGGCAACATCTGAAGACGGGATGAAGCACTGCGGTAGGTCACAATGACACTGATGTACTGGGGGACTTTGGTCCTGGGACGCTGGGGGGAGCACACATTCCTAATGTGGCTCGAGCGTTGTCAAGAGTCGTCGTACCTCTGATTGGAAGACTGTGGGCGGCCCTCTCTGGTGGAGGGGGGCTGAAGCTTCCGCCGACGCGGTCCCTTGGGTATGTTGGAAAGGCAACACTTGTCATAGTGGCCCAGACGACCACGCACATTGCACTGGACGCGTTTGGCTGGGCACCGTACTGTGAGTGACCAGTGGCCCTTACGGTCACAACTGTTGCAGGTAGACTGAGCAGCTGGACACACTTGTGTTCCGTGCTGCTTACCACAGTTGTTGCAAAATAAACCGGGCGTGGACGTGGTGGGCGAAGGCGTAGGAACAGACTTCGTGTCCTTCTTGTACCGGGACACAGCGCGTACAGCTGTAGGGGGAGCACGGATGGCAGAGGTGGCACACCTGGCAGCCTCATAGGAGCGACATATCGTCAACACTTCCTTAAGAGAAGAGGAAGAGTCGAGGGGGGTGAGGCGTTGGACAAGTTCCTCGTCCTTAACACCCATCAGGATCACCTGCCTCAACTGGGTCTCCTCGCACTGCTGGTGGTGGCCTGGACATATATCTACCTCTTCCGAGGCTCTCTTAAGACGCACGTAAAAGGCATCAAAAGACTCACCCTCCATCTGTCTGCAGCTAAACAATTCCCTCCTGCGCAGAGCTTCATTCTGCTGTCCTTTGATGTGCCGTTGTAGAACGTCCAGTACCTCCTCTACAGACAGCAAAGAGGTTGGGGGTACCTGCAACGTATGTTCCAAGACACGCTGAATTTCCAAGGACAGGCACATACGCAGCTGGATGAGTTGTTTAGGCTGTGACAAACTCTGGAGATCCACCATTGTAGAATAATCAGTCCACCGTCGCCGCCATTCACGAAAAGTCTGGAAAGTCTCATCAGGCTTCAAGATGGGCGGTGTTTGAGCTGCTGCTTTAGGTGGGGCTGGGGGGCGTGAAGGAAGCATGGATGAGGTATCTGAACCAGTCAGTACCGAGGCAGTGTTAGAGCCAGGGGCTTGGTTAACAGTGAGGCGAGATATCAAGGCTTCAAACCGTTCACTGTCTTCCAATCTCCGTTGGTTGTCTCGTTCTGCCTCTGCTTGCCTTCTGTGCTCATCCGCCAAACGTCTGTGGGCTTCATCCTCGCGTTTCTCATCTCTCATAAACTTCAGTAAAGCAATTATCTCTGGAGACAACGCTGAATATTGAGGTGAGGGACTGCGCGATGTGGGGGCTGGAGCGTCGTGGCCGGCCTGGTCATCCATCTCTGCGGGGCTATCACCCGCCTGGCTCATCCAGACGCTGGGTCCACGGCTACGTAAGGCGTGAGACATAACTACTTCCTCTGTGTACTATGTCTTAAATCAGTGTTGACCGGTCAGCCCGTCGTATCAACAAGATTTCAGACAAAAATTAATTAAATACACAGATAAGTAGGTTATATATATAAAATATATATAAGAAAGCCGCGCGGTCAGCGAGTGTTAGTACGTGTATGTGTGTGAGTGTGTCCCGGGCCGGCAAAGCGTCTCGCCCCAGCTGTGAGGGGGGGGTGGAGGCGGCGCTGTTAGGGGGGTGGAGGGAGAGGCGCGGCGACTCCCAGTCAGTCTAGTTACCCTGAGGACGCGGTCAGAGACGGGTGCACTGAACTTTACTCCTTACAAATGCCCAGAACGTGCCATATACCTTGGGAATCCTTTAGAACAAGGTCACACATGAATGGCACGAACACACAATGCACTAAACACTTCACAGAAAATCACTGTCACTGACACTGCTCAAAGTTGCTGAGATTCTTCGAGGAGAGCTGACGGGCGGGAGTTGACCCAAGGCTTGACCCAAGGCGGGAGGGGTCCATAGCCGGCTTTCCACAGACTTTGCACTTTCACTCGTAATTATCCAGTAAGATCGGATCACTGCGCCATGTTAGGTTCTGAATAATAAGTTCTATATACAGGAGAGAACACAAACACCTGTATAGTTTTGTAGGTTCGGTTTACTGGATAAGAGTATGTACACAAAGGGGAGCAGCACTCTCCCCGGCTAGACTCCTGCTGGTCAACTGCTATAGACGACGTATGGCAAGTGATACATTAGCAGCTTCCATTCGTCGCCAGGCACATTAATTAGGCATGTGGGGTATGGTAATAACATTGCCACACGCTGCTAGCTACATAAATGGAGCACATACATAATATACATACATGATATATAATCCAGCATACATAATATACATACACACAATAACTGGGATATCAAAGTAATTAACACTATAGGCTGTGAGCGTCAATAAGGGATGAAACGTATGTGTAACGAGCTTCGTGAACATACGCCTTACGTTGGTGGAAGACGGGATACTTACTCCCAGAAGCCGAATACTAATAGCTGATCCTGCAGTAAAGGTGCGGGGCACTCAGTAGAAACACACCGTCACAAGTGTCATATTAACAGTTGATGACTACTCACGGCTCACAGGCTAGTTACCGTGGGTAATGCAATTATATAAACATAATGCACGTAGCCCACATTTATAAAAGCATTACTGTCTATTTGACTAGGGCTAATACATACACATATATCCTGTTAGGCGATGTAACGAGTTATTTGTAGTTTGTGGAGTATTGTATATTATCAGTATATATTTTATTTGGTGGCTGTTGTCTGTATTTGGTGGTTTTAGTATGCTATCATAGGTTGGTCGCATTTGGTCTGTGGTGTCTGTATTTTGTGGGTATACTTGGTTACTAGCATATGTTAAGTTAGGATGTATTATCTTTTGAATTGTCTGAATATATTATGTTTTATGTTTGTCATGCCAGGTGGCTAATGATGTATCTTTGTGTTGTCTAGTAATGCCAAGTTAGTTAAGTGCCCTTGTTTATTATGTTAAATATGATAATGTATGAGTTGGGTAATGTATACATATTAGGGTGTGTCAATTTTGTCAACATGTTAAAAATCAAATTTGGTAGTCAAAATATTGTGCCTCTTTATGTCTAAACTTGAGATTAGCAAACAAAAATGAATTGAAATAACCCTCACCTACATCAATTATACCTTAAAGTTTCAAATATCAGTATTTCAACAAATTAATGAGACTTGATTAGAATTATTCACTTGATATTAACTAATCTCATGTAAGCATATGGATTATGGAGTATTTTATGGTTCTATAGCTTGTGTACAATATGCATGTCAGAACATGAACATGAACAGGCTCTCCGTGCGGGACAGTTTAATTCTTGTTTTGACTTGTACCAAGCATGAGGATAAGGCGCCCGGCTCACTCTCCTTCTAGATATCATAGACGGTGGTTTGCTCTCATTGCACTTGCACCTACTCTACCAGACGAATTCTACATTTTCATTATTGTAAGTAGGGCATATTGATTGTCGCAGTTACTTATATCATTGTATAAAACATTATGTTCTAAGAAATTATTATGTTATTTCTGTTACAGCATTTTTGATAAACAAATTGATATTTTTTGAAACAACAATTGAATTATGAAACATTGAAATATTTTTCTATTTGTCAGATAGTGTGAAGATGTCAAAATTGAAGACAAGAAGTCAGTTGTCAACCCACTTGAGCCTGCTAGTTGGTAAAGGGAAGGAGCTTCCTGTATCAGAACTTCCAACAGTGAGAGACATGCTAAGATTAGGGTTACTCCTTCGAGAAAAAAATGCAAAGGACAGAAGGAACTATACAGATAAAGAACTCATAAATGACATGATAGTCCCTCTTCTGCATCAATGGACAAAAGCTAATGCACTATTCAAACCACCTGTGATTAATCAGTGTCGAACTATTGAGCTAAAACTAACGAAATTATGGCACAAAGCAGTTGAAACATCACTTGGTAAAGGAAACTTGGCCAGGAAAAATGAATTTCTGCACACACTTGATACTCTGTTTGACATTTTGACCTGCAAGTGCTCCATACAATTATGTTCTGAATCCAACTGTTCTCACTCAGGTAAGAGAGAAAATAATTCCCACATTGATTGTGGTTGTCCTCGTGAAAAGAAGATCCCTGTTTTAGAGCTTGAATTTATAAAGGCACAGAGGACAAAAGCAGAAGGCCAAGGAAGTATGCAAATGGGTTCAATAGATTATTCAGAAACAAAGAAGCAGATTGCTAATGCCAAGAAGAGAGAACAAATCCGAGAGAGGGAACAAAAGAAGAAAATGAAGAGTGAAGAAGCCATCCAAAGAGAGGAAGAGCTGTGTCAAGATGTTTATCACTTCTTTGATAGTTCTTCTGATGAACAGGAAGCAACATCAGATGATAGTTCCAAAGAGCCATCTGAACCTTTACCAAAGAAAATGAAATGCAACACAAGAAATATTTCAAACATTGCTTTAGCTAGTATTCGCCACCATGCTGGACTTCGTGAGGCTGCAGAAATTGCAACTGCCGCTTGGATAGATGCAGGCCTCATCAGCCGAGAGGATGTATCTTTGGTGATAGATCATAATAAAATTAGAAGAGCACAAGAAAAAATAATGAAGGAAATATCTGATCAGCATGAAGAAGATTTAAGCGAGGGAGGGCTCTCCTGTCTTTTGTTTGATGGAAGAATAGATGACACGAAAGTTTTGCTAGAAGTAGAGGGAGTGAACAGAAAGTTTCCAGGTCTCATCAAAGAAGAACACTACTCTGTCTGTTCTGAGCCTGGTGGTCGGTTTTTGTTTCACTTTGCTCCCGAAACTGAAGTAGAAGGGAAGAAACATGCAGAGGTCATTGCTGATCATATTTTATGTTGGGTTCAGGAGAGAGGACTTGGTAGTTCACTGCAGGCTGTTGGTGGAGATTCAACTGCAGTGAACACCGGATGGCAGGGGGGTGTAATGACGCATTTAGAGAAAAAACTAGGAAGAAGACTTGTTTGGATTGTATGTGATTTACATACAGGCGAGCTACCTCTTCGTCATCTCATCCAGGAACTTGATGGTCCTACAAAGAGCAACAACAAGTGGTCAGGTCCCCTTGGCATCATGCTGGATGAAGCAACACAACTAGAAATAAATACAACCTTTCCAAAGGTCGAAGTTGGCCCTCCCCTTCCGGCGTTGTCTGAAGGAGTCATCAAAGATCTCAGCACAGATCAATCCTATGCTTATCGTATTGCCCAAGCAATAAGATCAGGAGAAGTGCCTCAGTCATTGGCTCTCTTGGAGATTGGACCTGTCAGTCACAGCCGTTGGTTAACTACAGCTCTTCGTTTCTGCAGGATTTGGATTTCCAAACACGAATTGAAGGGCAAAGTGCTGAAGAATTTGAGGTTAATTGTTGAATTTATTATTGGAGTTTATCTTCCCCAGTGGTTTAGTGTGAAACTTAATCCTATGTGGGTGGATGGGCCCAATCACCTTTTGTTTCAATTGCAGCTAGTAAGAACACAGAGGAAGGTAGTGAGGGACATCGTGTTACCTGTGGCAAGAAGGTCCGCTTGGTATGCTCGATCAGAAGCAGTTTTGCAAGCAATGCTTTGCAGTCAATGTACCAATCTCCGAACCGAGGCTGTAGAAGTCATTCTAAAGATTAGAGGAACGCTAATAGATGACGACCAGTTGGGAGACTGTTCGTTTCATTCAAGAAAACTTCCCCCAATAAACGTCAATGCCACCAAATTGTCAGAATTGGTTGACTTGAGTTTGGAAGTCTTAGAGCCACCATTGACAACAAGTCTAACTAGCCAAGAATTGAGAAACCTTGAAGAGACTCCAATGCAGGTGCCGAAGTGGCCTTCCCACACTCAAAGTGTGGAGAGACGTGTGAAAATGGTCACAGAAGCAGCGGGCCATGTTTACAGCCACGAGAGGCGAGAAGGTTACATCAAAGCACAAATAGCAAGCAGACTACTGATGACAAGAAACCAAAGCAAAGCGAGTATGAAGGCATTGGTTACTTTCAAATAGACTACGGATAATAAAATATAATAATTTGAAACTTGAAACAGTAACATGTGTGCAAACGCTGGTTATGTTATAAATTCACAAATATGTACATTTAAAAATCCATTTGATGTAGGTAGGACTTATTATAAAAAAAAATTTATGCCAGAATATTGTTTTGCATGCTTAAAGACTACAATAAATTGCTACCAAATTACTCGATTTTTAATTTAGCCAGTTCACCCCCTAAATTGACACACCCTAATACATATGGAGTTGTGATTTGGAATTTTTTTACCTTATATTTGACATATTTACACATTATTTATTATGATCCTGAAATTGAATGGGTATTTAAAGTTTAATTTGGAAGAACCTGTGACCTGTGACAGTATTCCTGGAGATAATATCATAGGTTGTCATAACAGACCTTCCAACTACTACTATTATTTTTTTATTAGTGTGACCTCCAACTTTTTCTTACAGCCGCACCTTCACCAACATTTTAATACTTTATTTATTGAATATTCTAATACAAAAGTAGCTACCCTAGCTGTGTTAAGTAAGCCGCAGATCTATGCGGCATTCAGTGACTGTTGCCTCATAGTTAATATTTGCGACTGTTGTTTGATTAGAGGCCGATGATCTCGTGTCCCTGAAGCAAAGCAATGCAGACCAAAGTAGAAAGAAGGACAGTCGATATCTCTACCAGGCTGCTACGTAACTTCTGGGTTGCTGCTTCTGTTCCAATAACACATAGGCCAGTCTGGCGTAGAAACATCTTGCACTTGGTCCCATTCCGCCAGATGTTGTGAACACCAAAGAAGTGAAGCTGTCTTTATCTACATTCTCAATTCTCATAGATTATGCCCTGTTCTTGTCCTTGCCATCCCTCTTTTGTGCAACTTCGAGAGACAGGTTAAGGTGACATGCGGCCATCGGGTCAAATATCTTGATATCTCATAAGGCTCACTGTCCCTGCGTCCAGAATTCTCGGGTACCGACGTCCACACGGGCTTCGTTGGATGTGTTGGAAGTCCTGTGATGGAGATTCTCACCATCCAATGGATGGAGGGTCAATTCCACCGTGACGTCGTGGCAAATTTCCTTCAGCATTTTCGCTGTTAGATCCCTTATTTTGTCATTTCTTATGCATATGAATTCCCCCTTTTTGCACACCATGGCGTGGTCACTATCGTAGGAAGAGCTACACACGCATTGGGTGGGTATACCTTCCACTAGCCAACCATACTTTAGAGTAATGGCATCTAAAAATTCTTGTTTGTTAAGGCTGAAGCCCTTTGCTCTTATCGGTAATGTTGTAAGCCAGTTCGTGGCGCCCACCTCCTTCGATAAGGCTACATCTTTTCTCAAGTTCGCTGACATTGCTGCATAATTTTTTTTCAAGTTTATTACTTTGGGTTTGCTGCCGTTCTGCCGCAATGGAACATCTACTCTTTTTTACTTCGTTGGTATCCACCTCACTTGCTGCATTCTGAACTACTATGTGTTCAGTGAGGGCTGTCGTGAGCTTGACTGAGTTCTGATGTTCAGTGGCAGCAAGATCCTCTGGTTTAGTAATTCCCATTCCTCCCAGTCTAGGTGGTAGTGCAAGGAGTGACCTTTCTGCTAGGGTTAAGTGAAGGCGTTTCACTAGCGATCCTGATGGCTTCTTCCAGAGGGTGGAAGTTCTATGTTTGTCTTTGATATCCCCAAAATGTTCTACACTACTGAGGGTATACACAAACACTTGTTATCTTAAAAATGGGTTCTTATTCTCGTATGGGAGATGTACAGGGGAACTAATAACACAGAGCACTTCAACACCTCAAGGACTGGTGATCTCCACTCTATGTATCACTGCGCGCTGGCATGTACAGATGCCAGCATTCACAAGTTGAATACATAAAATGTAAATATGATAATTCATATACATAGCATGGTGCATAATAAATGGAAATATTACATAGGATTAATACATATTCTGTAATACTTTACTATACATAATTAATAAAGTAGTATATGAATACACAGCTTAAGGTACTACTTCGTGTCCATATTATACAGAAGTGGGGTCCGATATCAGGGTTAGTGCATATCAAATAGTTCCAGCAATACTTGACTCCATAGGTGAATGCCGCAAACTCCGCATGTGGCTCTGTTTTACCAATATCAGACAGAGCTTCGCTTTCTTTCACCCACTCATTTACCTTTCGTGTCGATTACCGCGCCTTGGTGTTTTTGGCCGTCCATTGTTATTTGACCACACTTCCGTTGAACTCCACTATAGCCCAGTCATAGTGT
Organism: Homarus gammarus; assembly: GCA_958450375.1. NCBI lineage: Eukaryota > Metazoa > Arthropoda > Malacostraca > Decapoda > Nephropidae > Homarus > Homarus gammarus. Next base: position 13,672 of record CAUDMG010003201.1, on the reverse strand, counting down.
TCTGGCTTCACAATGATGAAGGACTTACTGGCGTTTGGGTGGTACCCTATTTGTGGACCACGTGATGTTACCAAGTTCCACCACTTTTTGATGTCCTCAACTTCTCCCTGATCCAGTAAGATCATCACACACTCCTACCTCACATACTCACACAATCTTCTTCCCTCACAACTCCTCTCACACACACTCTCCCTCACACACTCTCCTTCTCTCACACTCTCTCCCTCACACACTCTCCCTTCCTCACACACCCTCCCTTCTCACACACTCTCTATCCCATCACTCTCTCACATTCTATCCTTCCCTCCCACACTCCCCCCCCCTCCCACAATCTCCCTCCTTCTCTCCCTCCCTCCCTCCCACACACACTCTTCCTCCCTCCCTCCCAGACACTCCCTCTTTCCCACACACTCTTCCTCCTCCACACTATCCTTCCCACACACCCTTCCTCCCATATACTCCCTCCCTCCCACTCACCCTTCCTCCCATATACTCCCTCCCTCCCACTCACCCTTCACCCATATACTCCCACCCTCCCACTCACCCTTCACCCCATATACTCCCTCCCTCCCACTCACCCTTCCTCCCATATACTCCCTCCCTCCCACTCACCCTTCACCCCATATACTCCCTCCCTCCCACTCACCCTTCCTCCCATATACTCCCTCCCTCCCACTCACCCTTCACCCCATATACTCCCTCCCTCCCACTCACCCTTCCTCCCATATACTCCCTCCCTCCCACTCACCCTTCACCCCATATACTCCCTCCCTCCCACTTACCCTTCACCCCATATACTCCCTCCCTCCCACTCACCCTTCACCCCATATACTCCCTCCCTCCCACTCACCCTTCACCCCATATACTCCCTCCCTCCCACTCACCCTTCCTCCCATATACTCCCACCCTCCCACTCACCCTTCACCCCATATACTCCCTCCCTCCCACTCACCCTTCACCCCATATACTCCCTCCCTCCCACTCACCCTTCACCCCATATACTCCCTCCCTCCCACTCACCCTTCACCCCATATACTCCCTCCCTCCCACTTACCCTTCACCCCATATACTCCCTCCCTCCCACTCACCCTTCACCCCATATACTCCCTCCCTCCCACTCACCCTTCCTCCCATATACTCCCTCCCTCCCACTCACCCTTCACCCCATATACTCCCTCCCTCCCACTCACCCTTCACCACATATACTCCCTCCCTCCCACTCACCCTTCACCCCATATACTCCCTCCCTCCCACTCACCCTTCACCCCATATACTCCCTCCCTCCCACTCACCCTTCACCACATATACTCCCTCCCTCCCACTCACCCTTCACCCCATATACTCCCTCCCTCCCACTCACCCTTCACCCCATATACTCCCTCCCTCCCACTCACCCTTCACCCCATATACTCCCTCCCTCCCACTCACCCTTCACCCCATATACTCCCTCCCTCCCACTCACCCTTCCTCCCATATACTCCCTCCCTCCCACTCACCCTTCACCCCATATACTCCCTCCCTCCCACTCACCCTTCACCCCCATATACTCCCTCCCTCCCACTCACCCTTCACCCCATATACTCCCTCCCTCCCACTCACCCTTCACCCCATATACTCCCTCCCTCCCACTCACCCTTCACCCCATATACTCCCTCCCTCCCACTTACCCTTCACCCCATATACTCCCTCCCTCCCACTTACCCTTCACCCCTATACTCCCGCCCTCCCACTCACCCTTCACCCCATATACTCCCTCCCTCCCACACTCTACCCTTGTTATTTCCGTTGGGTTTGGCTTCTTCCCTTACTCTTTCCACGTTCGTAATTCGTCTCTTGTTTTGAAGATAATGAGTCAGTCTTTCCAATATTGAGAGGGAGGGAGAGGGAGAGAGAGGGAGAGGGAAAGAGAAACGAGAGAAAAGGGGGGGAGGGAAGGCGGGAGTGGGGGAGAAACGAGAGAAAGGGGAGGTAAGACCAAGAGAGCGGTAGAAAGGAAGGAAGACGTAGAGGAAGGAAGAACAGGGATGGAGAGGGAGAGATCGTATAGGAGTGAGGAAAGACGAAGAAAGGCAGGAGAGAAAGTGTATGATGAGAGATAAGGTGGGAGGAAGGGAAAGATAAAGAAAGATATAGATGTGGCAAAGAGTGAAGAAAGAGATGGAGATACTTAAAAAGGAGAGAGAGAGAGAGAGAGAGAGAGAGAGAGAGAGAGAGAGAGAGAGAGAGAGAGAGAGACTATTATTAAGAGAAGTGAGAGAGTGGGTGGGAGAGAGACGGGGAGGTGAGATAATTGTAATGGCCCCTGTTTCATTAACAGAAAGATTATATAAATGGGTTAATTACATATTGATTTATATACATAATCATCCCCTGTAACTTTCCACTAGCTATGAGGAGTCATCTTGATGGCATCTGGTCAGTACCCTTCCTTATAAGGTGTAGCCAGAGACAGCTTAGGTCAGCATTTGAAAGGGCCGGGCGATCGGGACACCCTGAGGCCTCACTCTCCCTCAACGCCTCGCATAAAAAGGACGTCTTTAAGCAGGTCTATTTACATAGCCTCCGTCCTTCTCTTAACACTCATAGTTACAGTGATAAGTTACGGTTGATTTACACTTTGGAATTGTTTTAGTTGTTCCTGAATAAATGGATAACAGACAACTTGGGTTTTGCTACTAATACCCAATAAAATATAAACATTCCAGCCTAGTTAACATCGACAGAACCTTATAGTTAACAGGCTATGACATAATGAGTGGGATTGAGTGACAGGGAAGTGAGTGGAATGGAGTGAGGAGTGAGAGGGACGTGTGATAAAGGCTCATTGACCAGCCATAAAATCTTGATGAAATTTCGTTTTTTTTATCTAATTTCTTTTATCAACGTGAGTCACATGATAATGATAATCATGATGATATTAGTAATGGTAATGATGATGGTGATGTTGATAGAAGGACAAACAGAGAGAGAGAGAGAGAGAGAGAGAGAGAGAGAGAGAGAGAGAGAGAGAGAGAGAGAGAGAGAGATGATACCTTGTGTCTATGAGTTGGAGCTCAGCTATACCATCTTCCTGGTGTAGAAAATCGTTGGAGCATGTGTTGTTTTTTTTGTTGTTGTTGGCTGCTGCGGCGCGGGCGATGGTAGTGGCGGTGGAAGTGATCGAGTCTTGGAGAGGCCATTCTTCCGTACCATTGGTCTTGATGTAACCGGGACGCGCGTTGGGGTGAGGGAGGAGAGTGACTGAGATGAGGAGGTAGAGAGAGAGAGAGAGGGGGGATAGAGAGAAGAGGAAAGAGATAGAGATAATGCAGAAAAAATAAAAGAGAGAGAGAAGGGGGGATATACAAAGAGGAGAGAGAGAAGGCGAGAGAGAGGGAAAGAAAAAATAAGATACAAAGATGAGAAAGAGAGAGAGAGAAAGATAATTAGTCCTCAGAACCTATTCTCAGCATCACCCCCAGCTCAGTAGTCACACACACACACACACACACACACACACACACACACACACACACACACACACACCCACACCGAGGAGATTCCACGAAGCTCCTCGGCGTCACCATAGACAACAAACTAAATTGGAAACCACACGTCAGTTAAGTTGTCAAATCCTCCAGTTTCCGTCTCCACCTCCTCCGCCGACTTAAGTCCATCGGAATTCCTGCACCCGAACTCCTCAGTGTTTACTCAACATTCATACTTCCCAAGCTCACCTATGCCTCCCCTACCTGGTCTTCCTCCCTAAATGCCACACAACGTAAACAAATGGAAAAAGTGCAAAAGAGGGCATGGAAGATTATTCTCTCCCTTTCCTACTCCACATATCAAGAAGCGCTCAACACACTGACCCTTTCGACTCTCACTGACCATCACCACGACCTAATCTGCAAATTTGGTAAGAAGCTTCTGCACCATCCTCGACACCGGCTCCTACTACCACCTGAGATCCCTAGCCCGAGAATTGCTGTTCGATACCACAACCGCATCCAGCCCATACGTGCACGAACTGATCGCTATAAGAACAGCCCAGTCCCAACCATTGTAAAAATTATGAATAACTTGTAATAAACCAGTGTATTCACTCCCAGTAAATACTACTTCTTGCACTGTCACTATGTTGAAATGCCCTGTAGTTTGAGCTTTACCCCATCTAGTTATTATATATCTTATTTGTATCACTTATGTTATTTGTATATTATTTGTAAATCGAAACCCGTTCCCCAATTATGTAACTGTATATTTTCAGCCTTCTAGCTGCCAAGCTCTTTCAATAAACCGTTAATTATTATTATTAATTTTATTATTATTGTTATTACACACACACACACACACACACACACACCTCAATCACAGTACGGAACACCTCCACCATCCACCTAAGTTTACACAGAGAAGCAAACAGTCCATCCAAATTCCAAACCTCACCTTACTTACCCTGTTGGTGACAAGGTAAATGTTTGCCAATTTGTTAAGTCTCTGAATTCGCCCAACTTCGGACGTCCAAAGTAAAAAACTGAACGAAGGATACCACGAACTTTTGTCTGGGTCCTGGTAAGGTGAGGTAGAATGCTAGTTGCTAATTAGGTCTTTTTTTTATATTTACATGGGGGATAATGATGATTGATGTCTTGTTAGTCGTGGTTTATTGATTCATTGGTAATGACGAACGTGTATAATAAGGATAGAATTAATAGTGATACACATGGTGGTTATATAAACCTTTAAATACATATAGTAATGTTAGTAGTAATAATAGTAATAATAACAGTTTTCTGTATATAATAATTATAACGTTAAACGAGAACACGACCATTGTTATCATCACCATCATCTCCACCACCACAACTATGTGTAAAATGGCCCAACACTTTATCTCTAATGGCAAGATAGCTGACATATTTATACTGTATCCACTTTTCTGCACCCAGTAAGTATGGCATTCCCACGTATATGTAACCGATCGATTCTTATTGGGGTTGGATGTTAAACGCAGTGGAAGGGCCCATAGGAATACGAAATCAGCACAAACAAACAAAAATATAAACTTTTCCGTGACTGTGCCTGGTGTTTCTGAGATTGGGGTTAAATAAGAGTACACATAAATATATCACATCATTTTTATTAACGCATTCATGCACTCTATGTCACATGGAAATATTTGTATTAATCCCAGACCAATAGAATATACAGAACCTATGTACGTTTTAATTAGCACCAAATGACGCCCAACTATCAACCGTGTATCCCGACACAGGTAAAACTGAGGTAAGGATTCTCACCCCACTGTGAGTTAATCCCGACTCTCCTCCCCGCAATAACAACCATTAAGCGGATTCTTGCCTCATCATTCCGTCAACAAGATAACCATAAAATATTCTGGCCGACAAGGACTCACTCATGACATATAAGAGGGCATAACTGATGGGTGCTTCCTCCACCTTCCCAGTATCCGTGCACAGCAACACTAGCTACAATGTGAACACCTTACTTCTACAATACCAAAGTCCATAACACCACATACATCGCACCAAATCTTCCCTGAGAACTCCAGTGTCCAGAGTGTTTGACCAGCCACGATGGGCCGTTGAAGATCCACCAGGATTTTGGTCAAGAACATTACATATAGCCTAACCCAACACCCAATAGTTCATGAAATGGAAGTTACTAAATGATGGTCAGCATAATTGTTGTTAAGTCAATATTTCCACTTATTATTACTCTACATACCACCGCATTAAATTATTCCATGAACAGGCATGCTTACACCCACAACATAACAACATAAGAACATAAGAATGGAGGAAACTGCAGCGGGCCTTTTGGCCCATACGGGGCAGTTCTATTTACACCCAACCCCTATTGCTCATATATCCATCCAACCAATGTTTGAAGCTATCTAGTGTATTAGAGTTAATGATGATATTTGGTAACTTGTTCCACTCGTCCACTACTCTATTTCCAAACCAATGTTTACCTATTTCGCGCCTAAATCTAAATTTGTCTAATTGAAAACCATTGTTACAAGTTCGCTCCTGGTTGGATAGTTTGAGTACCTTTGTATTGTCCCCTTTGCTTAGCCCTGACTTCCATCTATACACCTCTATCATATCGCCCCTCACTCTACGTCTATCGAGGGAGTGCATATTAAGATGCTTTAACCTGTCCCTGTACTCAAGGTTCCTAATGCCCTGGATTAGTTTTGTTATTCTCCTCAGAATTCTTTGCAAGGATTCTATATCCATTCTGCAATATAGTGACCAGAATTGAACTGCGTAATCCAAGTGAGGTCTCACAAGCGCAAGACATAGTTTTAGGATGACCTCGCTAGTCTTGTAACTAATACTCCTTTGTATGATCCCAAGTACTTTATTAGCCTTGTTTCGAGCAAATACACATTGTTTACTTGGCTTAAGATTCTTAATTATCATTACACCTAAATCCTTCTCGCAGTCGGATTTCTCAATAACAACATTGTTCATCTGGTATCTGGTTTCCCTGTTTACATCTCCTATACTGAGTACTTTACATTTGTCCCCTTTGAATTTCATATGCCATTTTTCAGACCATTTGAAAAATGTTTTTAGATCTTCCTGTAGTTTTGCAGAGTCCTCGTCAGATTTAATTACACGCCCTATTTTAGTGTCAGCAGCAAATTTACTTAAGTTGTTGTCTACGCCGACATCCATGTCGTTTATGTATATAATAAATAACTATGGTCCAAGTACTGAGCCTTGGGGAACTCCACTAATGACGTTGCTCCAATCGGATTTAGTGCCATTAATGCTCACTCTCTGTTTCCCCTGCTGTAACCACGCCCAAATCCATTTTAGAATATCTCCTTTAATGCCTCGAGCCTCCACTTTTCTTATTAGTCTTTCGTGGGGGACTCTGTCGAAGGCTTTGCTAAAGTCGAGATATACCACATCATAATTGTGGCCCTCGTCCACTGATTCGAAAACAGATGAAAAGAATGTTAATAGATTAGTTAGACATGAACGCCCGCTTGTGAAACCATGTTGGGTATCATTGATCAACTTGTGCTTCTCCAGGTAATTTCGAATACTGTTTGAAATAATTGCTTCCAGTAATTTGCCTACAATTGATGTTAGACTAATTGGGCGGTAGTTAGAGTATAGTGATCTATCCCCCTTCTTGAAAATCAGTAATACAATTGCTATCCTCCAGGATTCTGGTACTACATACATTTTTAGGGATGTGTAAAACAATTTTGCTAAGGGCATACTAAGCTCTTCTTTACATTCCTTTAATACTCTGGCAAATATCTCATCGGGAACTGGTGACTTATTAGGCTTTAGTTTGTCTATTTGCTTACTAACTTCGTTACTAGTCACACTTCAGATTATCCCTGACATAGATTGCTACTCCGCCTCCTTTTCTAATTTGCCTATCGGTATGGAATAATTTGTAACCTGCAATTTGGTATTCGATAGGTAACTCACGTGAGTCTAGGTTTATCTTGTTTCGGTGAATGCTATTATATCGATTTTTTAGGTACATATCAACGTCCTGATTTCATCCATTTTGTTTCTCATACTCCTACTGTTTGCATACTAGACATTTAAATTAGTCGTGTTCTGAGTCCTCTCTTCGTCACGTTTAGGTCTTAACTCACTGCCTAATTTAGTTTTGTCATAATTCCTAGCACTATTTTCGTAACCTTTCAATTTGCTTCCCCGCTCCCACTGTAGTCTCCTCCACCCCCGTGCTCATATGTTCCCCTCGCAGTTTAAAGACTTCGACATCTTTTGAACTGCCCTCTCGAGAGAGCCAGCCAGATGCACCTCATCCCTCGCATAAAAGTCCCTTCTGCCGTAGCAGTTGTCCGAGTTGTCAATGAAGGGGACTGATATTGACTTTCAATATCTGTCAAGACAGCTGTTGAAACAAACTGCCCTTGACAACCATTCACTACCAACTCCGCTTCTAGGCAAGTTACCACATACTATCGGGATCCCTCCCCTATCTCTAACCTTCCCCAGCGCCTCCCTATACCTCTTGAAAAGATCCTCGCTACTAACCATTCCTATGTCGTTACCTCCTACTCTAAGACACACTACTGGCTTGGTACTCTCCCTTGACTAATCCCTATCTAGCCTCTCAGCTACATGCCCTATCCCAGCTCCAGGAAAACACACTCTATAGTCCTACGTTTCCTATCTCTTGCACAAAAAGTCCTATCTAAGGACCTCACCTGGCTGGCCCCAACTACCACGACCTTACCACTGGGCAGGGTCTGAACAACTGCCCTTTTCTCTCCTGGCACCACACCGTCCTGCCTCTTTTCCTCCTCGCCAGCTTCCTCCAACACTTTGTAGGGGTTACTGCACTCCACACCCTGGTCAACTTTCCTGAGTCTGACCCTAGTTCCCTTGGAGACAACCACTCTCCACGCTTGCTCCTCCTGACCCTCCTTCGCAGGTGTCCTGCTAGGCAGGACACCTGCCTGAAGGAGTTCAGTCCTGAAGGTTACATTCTCCTCCTTTAAAACGTCTATCTCTCTCCTCAACTACTCCAGCTGACTTAACAGAGTGGCTAGAGGGTCGTCTTTCCTCACATACCGCCCCTCTTCCTCCACAACACAACGATCCACGGCGTCCATTTCCTCTGGTCACTAACACAAGCACTTAGGGCACGTCCTTCTCCAAGCTAGACTACCCTATACAAGGTAGATAGAATTCACTTAATGGCATACAGGGGCAGTTGCTTCCCTGAACTTTAACATTAATGAAAAGTGAAAGTGACGGAGGTAATCATGCCGAAGCTTGCCAAGTCACACTGTGCACCCCAGTGGTACGTGGCTACAGTCAAAATTCGGTGAGGAAATTCAGGTAATTCCTTAATAACAAGGTCGCTAGGTATAGTGAGGCTTATCAATGTTAGTTTGAGTTCACTACGTTCCCCGTTTACCAAACTTGCGCAAACTTACGGCGCAGTCCGTACCTATTACAATTAATATGGCCTGAATCTGGCAACATGCAGACCTAGCAATCACTTCCCTAGGAATCTGAAAAATCCGCTTACTTAAATGACGAGTCAACAAACTCCTCCCACTGAAACCGTCACTACTCTCTCTCTCACACACTGTAGTTGTTAGTTTTTCTCTATCCTTAGCTGTTAAAGACGATGTCCAGCATCATGTCCTGGATGGCCACAAGGATTGGCCTGTTCTCGTCTCATGCAACAGGTGGTGCGTCCAGCTGGAGTAAATTTGCAGGGGATTCGTCGCACATTCTTACACCATGTGTGCACTTCGAGGCAACCAGGCAAGAATCAGAGAATCCGTCCAACCAGCCAACCCCTTAGAGTACTAATCAGCCACTGAGCTCACCAGCCAAGTCACCCACAAATGGTACTCTCCCACCATTACCTGGAATAATTTTCTACTAATGCCTAAGTGGCGTCCGCAGGGGTTGTAAGGGGTCCACTTGCACCCCTTGGAAAATGTGAAATGTTCTTTCTTCCGCAATCATGTCCACAATATGTGTACGATATTACAAGTTTTTAAGTGGAGTGTTTGTTGCTTAACGTTCCCACATGTGGTAAGCCGGTACTTTTGACAATTCCTGTGTGTGTGTGAGAAGTGCCAAGTCATTAGCAAGAGCAACAACTGGCGGCTAGGTCTGGCTGACCGACTTAGGTTAGACCATCATGATGTTGACATCACAGAGGAACCGTGCATAACTGGTGCTAGGTCATGATGAAGCCGCGACCATTTCTCAATAAAACTGCTTATGCATTATTTTACAGGTACTAAAATTACCAATTTTCAGAAATACCTGTCAAATTGTAACGCGACTAATTTTAGTGGTTAATAATTGGATGTTAACACTGTTAACTGATATTGGTGATCATACATTACTCGAAAGTAACTCAATTATACTTTATCAAACTTTTATATGGATACCTGTTGTAAGGGCGGTAACGAGCAGGATGTCTGTCCGCCACTCTTTTGCGAGTTCGCGGCCCCCACTAGGTGGGTAGAGGGAGGTGAGAAGGTCGCTGCTGCTTGTCACACAGCAGACACTACCCAGCCAGCACCATAGCTGTACTTCCCCCGCTGTTTGATTACAATACTGGTTGTATATTCATGTGAGGCTTCTGGCTCGTGGGCTGATTCCCCAGTAGGGTGTGTCAATTTAGGGGGTGAACTGGCTAAATTGAAAATCGAGTAATTTGTAATCGAGTAATTGTAGTCTTTAAGCATGCAAAACAATATTCTGGCATAAATTTTTTTTTATAATAAGTCCTACCTACATCAAATGGATTTTTAAATGTACATATTTGTGAATTTATAACATAACCAGCGTTTGCACACATGTTACTGTTTCAAGTTTCAAATTATTATATTTTATTATCCGTAGTCTATTTGAAAGTAACCAATGCCTTCATACTCTCTTTGCTTTGGTTTCTTGTCATCAGTAGTCTGCTTGCTATTTGTGCTTTGATGTAACCTTCTCGCCTCTCGTGGCTGTAAACATGGCCCGCTGCTTCTGTGACCATTTTCACACATCTCTCCACACTTTGAGTGTGGGAAGGCCACTTCGGCACCTGCATTGGAGTCTCTTTAAGGTTTCTCAATTCTTGGCCAGTTAGACTTGTTGTCAATGGTGGCTCTAAGACTTCCAAACTCAAGTCAACCAATTCTGACAATTTGGTGGCATTGACGTTTATTGGGGGAACTTTTCTTGAATGAAACGAACAGTCTCCCAACTGGTCGTCATCTATTAGCGTTCCTCTAATCTTTAGAATGACTTCTACAGCCTCGGTTCGGAGATTGGTACATTGACTGCAAAGCATTGCTTGCAAAACTGCTTCTGATCGAGCATACCAAGCGGACCTTCTTGCCACAGGTAACACGATGTCCCTCACTACCTTCCTCTGTGTTCTTACTAGCTGCAATTGAAACAAAAGGTGATTGGGCCCATCCACCCACATAGGATTAAGTTTCACACTAAACCACTGGGGAAGATAAACTCCAATAATAAATTCAACAATTAACCTCAAATTCTTCAGCACTTTGCCCTTCAATTCGTGTTTGGAAATCCAAATCCTGCAGAAACGAAGAGCTGTAGTTAACCAACGGCTGTGACTGACAGGTCCAATCTCCAAGAGAGCCAATGACTGAGGCACTTCTCCTGATCTTATTGCTTGGGCAATACGATAAGCAGAGGATTGATCTGTGCTGAGATCTTTGATGACTCCTTCAGGCAACGCCGGAAGGGGAGGGCCAACTTCGACCTTTGGAAAGGTTGTATTTATTTCTAGTTGTGTTGCTTCATCCAGCATGATGCCAAGGGGACCTGACCACTTGTTGTTGCTCTTTGTAGGACCATCAAGTTCCTGGATGAGATGACGAAGAGGTAGCTCGCCTGTATGTAAATCACATACAATCCAAACAAGTCTTCTTCCTAGTTTTTTCTCTAAATGCGTCATTACACCCCCCTGCCATCCGGTGTTCACTGCAGTTGAATCTCCACCAACAGCCTGCAGTGAACTGCCAAGTCCTCTCTCCTGAACCCAACATAAAATATGATCAGCAATGACCTCTGCATGTTTCTTCCCTTCTACTTCAGTTTCGGTAGCAAAGTGAAACAAAAACCGACCACCAGGCTCAGAACAGACAGAGTAGTGTTCTTCTTTGATGAGACCTGGAAACTTTCTGTTCACTCCCTCTACTTCTAACAAAACTTTTGTGTCATCTATTCTTCCATCAAACAAAAGACAGGAGAGCCCTCCCTCGCTTAAATCTTTTTCATGCTGATCAGATATTTCCTTCATTATTTTTTCTTGTGCTCTTCTAATTTTATTATGATCTATCACCAAAGATACATCCTCTCGGCTGATGAGGCCTGCATCTATCCAAGCGGCAGTTGCAATTTCTGCAGCCTCACGAAGTCCAGCATGGTGGCGAACACTAGCTAAAGCAATGTTTGAAATATTTCTTGTGTTGTATTTCATTTTCTTTGGTAAAGGTTCAGATGGCTCTTTGGAACTATCATCTGATGTTGCTTCCTGTTCATCAGAAGAACTATCAAAGAAGTGATAAACATCTTGACACAGCTCTTCCTCTCTTTGGATGGCTTCTTCACTCTTCATTTTCTTCTTTTGTTCCCTCTCTCGGATTTGTTCTCTCTTCTTGGCATTAGCAATCTGCTTCTTTGTTTCTGAATAATCTATTGAACCCATTTGCATACTTCCTTGGCCTTCTGCCCTTGTCCTCTGTGCCTTTATAAATTCAAGCTCTAAAACAGGGATCTTCTTTTCACGAGGACAACCACAATCAATGTGGGAATTATTTTCTCTCTTACCTGAGTGAGAACAGTTGGATTCAGAACATAATTGTATGGAGCACTTGCAGGTCAAAATGTCAAACAGAGTATCAAGTGTGTGCAGAAATTCATTTTTCCTGGCCAAGTTTCCTTTACCAAGTGATGTTTCAACTGCTTTGTGCCATAATTTCGCTAGTTTTAGCTCAATAGTTCGACACTGATTAATCACAGGTGATTTGAATAGTGCATTAGCTTTTGTCCATTGATGCAGAAGAGGGACTATCATGTCATTTATGAGTTCTTTATCTGTATAGTTCCTTCTGTCCTTTGCATTTTTTTCTCGAAGGAGTAACCCTAATCTTAGCATGTCTCTCACTGTTGGAAGTTCTGATACAGGAAGCTCCTTCCCTTTACCAACTAGCAGGCTCAAGTGGTTTGACAACTGACTTCTTGTCTTCAATTTTGACATCTTCACACTATCTGACAAATAGAAAAATATTTCAATGTTTCATAATTCAATTGTTGTTTCAAAAAATATCAATTTGTTTATCAAATATGCTGTAACAGAAATAACATAATAATTTCTTAGAACATAATGTTTTATACAATGATATAAGTAACTGCGACAATCAATATGCCCTACTTACAATAATTAAAATGTAGAATTCGTCTGGTAGAGTAGGTGCAAGTGCAATGAGAGCAAACCACCGTCTATGATATCTAGAAGGAGAGTGAGCCGGGCGCCTTATCCTCACGCTTGGTACAAGTCAAAACAAGAATTAAACTGTCCCACACGGAGAGCCTGTTCATGTTCATGTTCTGACATGCATATTGTACACAAGCTATAGAACCATAAAATACTCCATAATCCATATGCTTACATGAGATTAGTTAGTATCAAGTGAATAATTCTAATCAAGTCTCATTAATTTGTTGAAATACTGATATTTGAAACTTTAAGGTATAATTGATGTAGGTGAGGGTTATTTCAATTCATTTTTGTTTGCTAATCTCAAGTTTAGACATAAAGAGGCACAATATTTTGACTACCAAATTTGATTTTTAACATGTTGACAAAATTGACACACCCTATTCCCCAGTCCTTCACTATTTGGCTGTCAATCTCCGGACACCTGCTCCAGCTACTACCGAGTCTGCCACGTCATCGCCACTTCCTCCACGCCCTTTCCACCGTCCGGGCCCTGGCGTCTCTCCTGTGTTACAAGACCTCGCCCACCAACGCCAGCGCCAAGTGAGGAAGCTGCCCTGTACCTTCCCCCTGAGAGTGGACCACAGCGTCAACGGAACATTCCACCGGGCTGCCGCCGTAGGAAATATGTGTACATTGTTTGACTCCCAGAATTGTTTGACTCCCGTAA
>CAUDMG010003199.1:20000-138079 GCA_958450375.1 Homarus gammarus | reverse complement strand
TGTGTGGGGTGGTGTTGGGGAGGATCACTACCAGTTCTGGTAAAAGTGTGAGGGGTGATGTTGGAGGAGGAAAACTACCAGTTCTGGTAACAGTGTGAGGGGTGGTGTTGGGGGGAGGATCACTACCAGTTCTGGTAACAGTGTGTAGGGTGGTGTTGGGGGAGGATCACTACCAGTTCTGGTAAACAGTGTGAGGGGTGGTGTTGGGGGGAGGATCACTACCAGTTCTGGTAACAGTGTGAGGGGTGGTGTTGGGGGAGGATCACTACCAGTTCTGGTAACAGTGTGAGGGTGGTGTTGGGGGAGGATCACTACCAGTTCTGGTAACAGTGTGTGGGGTGGTGTTGGGGGAGATCACTACCAGTTCTGGTAACAGTGTGTGGGGTGGTGTTGGGGGAGGATCACTACCAGTTCTGGTAACAGTGTGTGGGGTGGTGTTGGGGGAGGATCACTACCAGTTCTGGTAACAGTGTGAGGGGTGGTGTTGGGGGGAGGATCACTACCAGTTCTGGTAACAGTGTGTGGGGTGGTGTTGGGGAGGATCACTACCAGTTCTGGTAACAGTGTGTGGGTGGTGTTGGGGGGAGGATCACTGCCAGTTCTGGTAACAGTGTGTGGGGTGGTGTTGGGGGAGGATCACTGCCAGTTCTGGTAACAGTGTGTGGGGTGGTGTTGGGGGAGGATCACTACCAGTTCTGGTAACAGTGTGTGGGTGGTGTTGGGGGAGGATCACTACCAGTTCTGGTAACAGTGTGGGGGTGGTGTTGGGGGAGGATCACTACCAGTTCTGGTAACAGTGTGTGGGGTGGTGTTGGGGGAGGATCACTACCAGTTCTGGTAACAGTGTGAGGGTGGTGTTGGGGGAGGATCACTACCAGTTCTGGTAACAGTGTGTGGGTGGTGTTGGGGGAGGATCACTACCAGTTCTGGTAACAGTGTGAGGGGTGGTGTTGGGGGAGGATCACTACCAGTTCTGGTAACAGTGTGTGGGGTGGTGTTGGGGGAGATCACTACCAGTTCTGGTAACAGTGTGAGGGGTGGTGTTGGGGGGAGGATCACTACCAGTTCTGGTAACAGTGTGTGGGGTGGTGTTGGGGGAGGATCACTACCAGTTCTGGTAACAGTGTGTGGGGTGGTGTTGGGGGAGGATCACTACCAGTTCTGGTAACAGTGTGTGGGGTGGTGTTGGGGGAGGATCACTACCAGTTCTGGTAACAGTGTGAGGGTGGTGTTGGGGGGAGGATCACTACCAGTTCTGGTAACAGTGTGTGGGGTGGTGTTGGGGGAGGATCACTACCAGTTCTGGTAACAGTGTGTGGGGTGGTGTTGGGGGAGGATCACTACCAGTTCTGGTAACAGTGTGTGGGGTGGTGTTGGGGGAGGATCACTACCAGTTCTGGTAACAGTGTGTGGGGTGGTGTTGGGGAGGATCACTACCAGTTCTGGTAACAGTGTGTGGGTGGTGTTGGGGGAGGATCACTACCAGTTCTGGTAACAGTGTGAGGGGTGGTGTTGGGGGAGGATCACTACCAGTTCTGGTAACAGTGTGTGGGGTGGTGTTGGGGGGAGGATCACTACCAGTTCTGGTAACAGTGTGAGGGGTGGTGTTGGGGGAGGATCACTACCAGTTCTGGTAACAGTGTGAGGGGTGGTGTTGGGGGAGGATCACTACCAGTTCTGGTAACAGTGTGAGGGGTGGTGTTGGGGGAGGATCACTACCAGTTCTGGTAACAGTGTGAGGGTGGTGTTGGGGGAGGATCACTACCAGTTCTGGTAACAGTGTGAGGGGTGGTGTTGGGGGAGGATCACTACCAGTTCTGGTAACAGTGTGTGGGGTGGTGTTGGGGGAGGATCACTACCAGTTCTGGTAACAGTGTGAGGGGTGGTGTTGGGGGAGGATCACTACCAGTTCTGGTAACAGTGTGTGGGGTGGTGTTGGGGGAGGATCACTACCAGTTCTGGTAACAGTGTGAGGGGTGGTGTTGGGGGAGGATCACTACCAGTTCTGGTAACAGTGTGTGGGGTGGTGTTGGGGGAGGATCACTACCAGTTCTGGTAACAGTGTGTGGGGTGGTGTTGGGGGAGGATCACTACCAGTTCTGGTAACAGTGTGTGGGGTGGTGTTGGGGGAGGATCACTACCAGTTCTGGTAACAGTGTGAGGGGTGGTGTTGGGGGAGGATCACTACCAGTTCTGGTAACAGTGTGTGGGGTGGTGTTGGGGGAGGATCACTACCAGTTCTGGTAACAGGTGGGGGTGGTGTGGGGGAGGATCACTACCAGTTCTGGTAACAGTGTGAGGGGTGGTGTTGGGGGGAGGATCACTACCAGTTCTGGTAACAGTGTGTGGGGTGGTGTTGGGGGAGGATCACTACCAGTTCTGGTAACAGTGTGAGGGGTGGTGTTGGGGGAGGATCACTACCAGTTCTGGTAACAGTGTGAGGGGTGGTGTTGGGGGAGGATCACTACCAGTTCTGGTAACAGTGTGAGGGGTGGTGTTGGGGGGAGGATCACTACCAGTTCTGGTAACAGTGTGTGGGGTGGTGTTGGGGGAGGATCACTACCAGTTCTGGTAACAGTGTGTGGGTGGTGTTGGGGGAGG
Source organism: Homarus gammarus (assembly GCA_958450375.1). Classification (NCBI taxonomy): domain Eukaryota; kingdom Metazoa; phylum Arthropoda; class Malacostraca; order Decapoda; family Nephropidae; genus Homarus; species Homarus gammarus. The sequence continues at coordinate 135,478 of CAUDMG010003199.1, read as the reverse complement.
ATCACTACCAGTTCTGGTAACAGTGTGTGGGTGGTGTTGGGGGGAGGATCACTACCAGTTCTGGTAACAGTGTGTGGGGTGGTGTTGGGGGGAGGATCACTACCAGTTCTGGTAACAGTGTGAGGGGTGGTGTTGGGGGAGGATCACTACCAGTTCTGGTAACAGTGTGTGGGGTGGTGTTGGGGGAGGATCACTACCAGTTCTGGTAACAGTGTGTGGGGTGGTGTTGGGGGAGGATCACTACCAGTTCTGGTAACAGTGTGAGGGGTGGTGTTGGGGGAGGATCACTACCAGTTCTGGTAACAGTGTGTGGGGTGGTGTTGGGGGAGGATCACTACCAGTTCTGGTAACAGTGTGTGGGGTGGTGTTGGGGGAGGATCACTACCAGTTCTGGTAACAGTGTGAGGGGTGGTGTTGGGGGAGGATCACTACCAGTTCTGGTAACAGTGTGGGGTGGTGTTGGGGGAGGATCACTACCAGTTCTGGTAACAGTGTGTGGGGTGGTGTTGGGGGAGGATCACTACCAGTTCTGGTAACAGTGTGTGGGGTGGTGTTGGGGGAGGATCACTACCAGTTCTGGTAACTGTGTGGGGTGGTGTTGGGGGAGGATCACTACCAGTTCTGGTAACAGTGTGTGGGGTGGTGTTGGGGGAGGATCACTACCAGTTCTGGTAACAGTGTGGGGTGGTGTTGGGGGAGGATCACTACCAGTTCTGGTAACAGTGTGTGGGGTGGTGTTGGGGGAGGATCACTACCAGTTCTGGTAACAGTGTGTGGGGTGGTGTTGGGGGAGGATCACTACCAGTTCTGGTAACAGTGTGTGGGGTGGTGTTGGGGGAGGATCACTACCAGTTCTGGTAACAGTGTGTGGGGTGGTGTTGGGGGGAGGATCACTACCAGTTCTGGTAACAGTGTGTGGGGTGGTGTTGGGGGAGGATCACTACCAGTTCTGGTAACAGTGTGTGGGGTGGTGTTGGGGGAGGATCACTACCAGTTCTGGTAACAGTGTGTGGGGTGGTGTTGGGGGAGGATCACTACCAGTTCTGGTAACAGTGTGTGGGGTGGTGTTGGGGGAGGATCACGACCAGTTCTGGTAACTGTGTGGGGTGGTGTTGGGGGAGGATCACTACCAGTTCTGGTAACAGTGTGAGGGGTGGTGTTGGGGGAGGATCACTACCAGTTCTGGTAACAGTGTGTGGGGTGGTGTTGGGGGAGGATCACTACCAGTTCTGGTAACAGTGTGTGGGGTGGTGTTGGGGGGAGGATCACTACCAGTTCTGGTAACAGTGTGTGGGGTGGTGTTGGGGGGAGGATCACTACCAGTTCTGGTAACAGTGTGAGGGGTGGTGTTGGGGGAGGATCACTACCAGTTCTGGTAACAGTGTGAGGGGTGGTGTTGGGGGAGGATCACTACCAGTTCTGGTAACAGTGTGTGGGGTGGTGTTGGGGGAGGATCACTACCAGTTCTGGTAACAGTGTGAGGGGTGGTGTTGGGGGAGGATCACTACCAGTTCTGGTAACAGTGTGTGGGGTGGTGTTGGGGGGAGGATCACTACCAGTTCTGGTAACAGTGTGTGGGGTGGTGTTGGGGGAGGATCACTACCAGTTCTGGTAACAGTGTGTGGGGTGGTGTTGGGGGAGGATCACTACCAGTTCTGGTAACAGTGTGTGGGGTGGTGTTGGGGGAGGATCACTACCAGTTCTGGTAACAGTGTGTGGGGTGGTGTTGGGGGAGGATCACTACCAGTTCTGGTAACAGTGTGTGGGGTGGTGTTGGGGGAGGATCACTACCAGTTCTGGTAACAGTGTGAGGGGTGGTGTTGGGGGAGGATCACTACCAGTTCTGGTAACAGTGTGTGGGGTGGTGTTGGGGGAGGATCACTACCAGTTCTGGTAACAGTGTGTGGGGTGGTGTTGGGGGAGGATCACTACCAGTTCTGGTAACAGTGTGGGGTGGTGTTGGGGGAGGATCACTACCAGTTCTGGTAACAGTGTGTGGGGTGGTGTTGGGGGAGGATCACTACCAGTTCTGGTAACAGTGTGAGGGTGGTGTTGGGGGAGGATCACTACCAGTTCTGGTAACAGTGTGTGGGGTGGTGTTGGGGGAGGATCACTACCAGTTCTGGTAACAGTGTGTGGGGTGGTGTTGGGGGAGGATCACTACCAGTTCTGGTAACAGTGTGTGGGGTGGTGTTGGGGGAGGATCACTACCAGTTCTGGTAACAGTGTGTGGGGTGGTGTTGGGGGGAGGATCACTACCAGTTCTGGTAACAGTGTGTGGGGTGGTGTTGGGGGAGGATCACTACCAGTTCTGGTAACAGTGTGTGGGGTGGTGTTGGGGGAGGATCACTACCAGTTCTGGTAACAGTGTGTGGGGTGGTGTTGGGGGAGGATCACTACCAGTTCTGGTAACAGTGTGAGGGGTGGTGTTGGGGGAGGATCACTACCAGTTCTGGTAACAGTGTGTGGGGTGGTGTTGGGGGAGGATCACTACCAGTTCTGGTAACAGTGTGTGGGGTGGTGTTGGGGGGAGGATCACTACCAGTTCTGGTAACAGTGTGTGGGGTGGTGTTGGGGGAGGATCACTACCAGTTCTGGTAACAGTGTGTGGGGTGGTGTTGGGGGGAGGATCACTACCAGTTCTGGTAACAGTGTGAGGGGTGGTGTTGGGGGAGGATCACTACCAGTTCTGGTAACAGTGTGTGGGGTGGTGTTGGGGGAGGATCACTACCAGTTCTGGTAACAGTGTGTGGGGTGGTGTTGGGGGAGGATCACTACCAGTTCTGGTAACAGTGTGAGGGGTGGTGTTGGGGGAGGATCACTACCAGTTCTGGTAACAGTGTGTGGGGTGGTGTTGGGGGAGGATCACTACCAGTTCTGGTAACAGTGTGTGGGGTGGTGTTGGGGGAGGATCACTACCAGTTCTGGTAACAGTGTGAGGGGTGGTGTTGGGGGAGGATCACTACCAGTTCTGGTAACAGTGTGTGGGGTGGTGTTGGGGGAGGATCACTACCAGTTCTGGTAACAGTGTGTGGGGTGGTGTTGGGGGGAGGATCACTACCAGTTCTGGTAACAGTGTGTGGGGTGGTGTTGGGGGAGGATCACTACCAGTTCTGGTAACAGTGTGAGGGGTGGTGTTGGGGGAGGATCACTACCAGTTCTGGTAACAGTGTGTGGGGTGGTGTTGGGGGAGGATCACTACCAGTTCTGGTAACAGTGTGTGGGTGGTGTTGGGGGAGGATCACTACCAGTTCTGGTAACAGTGTGTGGGGTGGTGTTGGGGGAGGATCACTACCAGTTCTGGTAACAGTGTGTGGGTGGTGTTGGGGGAGGATCACTACCAGTTCTGGTAACAGTGTGTGGGGTGGTGTTGGGGGAGGATCACTACCAGTTCTGGTAACAGTGTGTGGGGTGGTGTTGGGGGAGGATCACTACCAGTTCTGGTAACAGTGTGTGGGGTGGTGTTGGGGGAGGATCACTACCAGTTCTGGTAACAGTGTGTGGGGTGGTGTTGGGGGAGGATCACTACCAGTTCTGGTAACAGTGTGTGGGGTGGTGTTGGGGGGAGGATCACTACCAGTTCTGGTAACAGTGTGAGGGGTGGTGTTGGGGGAGGATCACTACCAGTTCTGGTAACAGTGTGAGGGGTGGTGTTGGGGAGGATCACTACCAGTTCTGGTAACAGTGTGAGGGGTGGTGTTGGGGGAGGATCACTACCAGTTCTGGTAACAGTGTGAGGGGTGGTGTTGGGGGAGGATCACTACCAGTTCTGGTAACAGTGTGTGGGTGGTGTTGGGGGAGGATCACTACCAGTTCTGGTAACAGTGTGTGGGGTGGTGTTGGGGGAGGATCACTACCAGTTCTGGTAACAGTGTGTGGGGTGGTGTTGGGGGAGGATCACTACCAGTTCTGGTAACAGTGTGAGGGGTGGTGTTGGGGGAGGATCACTACCAGTTCTGGTAACAGTGTGTGGGGTGGTGTTGGGGGAGGATCACTACCAGTTCTGGTAACAGTGTGTGGGGTGGTGTTGGGGGAGGATCACTACCAGTTCTGGTAACAGTGTGAGGGGTGGTGTTGGGGGAGGATCACTACCAGTTCTGGTAACAGTGTGTGGGGTGGTGTTGGGGGAGGATCACTACCAGTTCTGGTAACAGTGTGAGGGGTGGTGTTGGGGGAGGATCACTACCAGTTCTGGTAACAGTGTGTGGGGTGGTGTTGGGGGAGGATCACTACCAGTTCTGGTAACAGTGTGTGGGGTGGTGTTGGGGGAGGATCACTACCAGTTCTGGTAACAGTGTGTGGGGTGGTGTTGGGGGAGGATCACTACCAGTTCTGGTAACAGTGTGTAGGGTGGTGTTGGGGGAGGATCACTACCAGTTCTGGTAACAGTGTGAGGGGTGGTGTTGGGGGAGGATCACTACCAGTTCTGGTAACAGTGTGAGGGGTGGTGTTGGGGGAGGATCACTACCAGTTCTGGTAACAGTGTGTGAGGTGGTGTTGGGGGAGGATCACTACCAGTTCTGGTAACAGTGTGAGGGGTGGTGTTGGGGGAGGATCACTACCAGTTCTGGTAACAGTGTGAGGGTGGTGTTGGGGGAGGATCACTACCAGTTCTGGTAACAGTGTGAGGGGTGGTGTTGGGGAGGATCACTACCAGTTCTGGTAACAGTGTGAGGGGTGGTGTTGGGGGAGGATCACTACCAGTTCTGGTAACAGTGTGAGGGTGGTGTTGGGGGAGGATCACTACCAGTTCTGGTAACAGTGTGTGGGGTGGTGTTGGGGGAGGATCACTACCAGTTCTGGTAACAGTGTGTGGGGTGGTGTTGGGGGAGGATCACTACCAGTTCTGGTAACAGTGTGTGGGGTGGTGTTGGGGGAGGATCACTACCAGTTCTGGTAACAGTGTGTGGGGTGGTGTTGGGGGAGGATCACTACCAGTTCTGGTAACAGTGTGAGGGGTGGTGTTGGGGGAGGATCACTACCAGTTCTGGTAACAGTGTGAGGGGTGGTGTTGGGGGAGGATCACTACCAGTTCTGGTAACAGTGTGTGGGGTGGTGTTGGGGGAGGATCACTACCAGTTCTGGTAACAGTGTGTGGGTGGTGTTGGGGGAGGATCACTACCAGTTCTGGTAACAGTGTGAGGGGTGGTGTTGGGGGGAGGATCACTACCAGTTCTGGTAACAGTGTGTGGGGTGGTGTTGGGGGAGGATCACTACCAGTTCTGGTAACAGTGTGTGGGGTGGTGTTGGGGGAGGATCACTACCAGTTCTGGTAACAGTGTGTGGGGTGGTGTTGGGGGAGGATCACTACCAGTTCTGGTAACAGTGTGTGGGGTGGTGTTGGGGGAGGATCACTACCAGTTCTGGTAACAGTGTGTGGGGTGGTGTTGGTGGTGGATCACTACCAGTTCTGGTAACAGTGTTTAGGGGTGGTGTTGGGGGAGGATCACTACCAGTTCTGGTAACAGTGTGTGGGGTGGTGTTGGGGGAGGATCACTACCAGTTCTGGTAACAGTGTGTGGGGTGGTGTTGGGGGAGGATCACTACCAGTTCTGGTAACAGTGTGTGGGGTGGTGTTGGGGGGAGGATCACTACCAGTTCTGGTAACAGTGTGTGGGGTGGTGTTGGGGGAGGATCACTACCAGTTCTGGTAACAGTGTGTGGGGTGGTGTTGGGGGAGGATCACTACCAGTTCTGGTAACAGTGTGTGGGGTGGTGTTGGGGGAGGATCACTACCAGTTCTGGTAACAGTGTGTGGGGTGGTGTTGGGGGAGGATCACTACCAGTTCTGGTAACAGTGTGAGGGGTGGTGTTGGGGGAGGATCACTACCAGTTCTGGTAACAGTGTGTGGGGTGGTGTTGGGGGAGGATCACTACCAGTTCTGGTAACAGTGTGTAGGGTGGTGTTGGGGGAGGATCACTACCAGTTCTGGTAACAGTGTGTGGGGTGGTGTTGGGGGGAGGATCACTACCAGTTCTGGTAACAGTGTGAGGGGTGGTGTTGGGGGAGGATCACTACCAGTTCTGGTAACAGTGTGTGGGGTGGTGTTGGGGGAGGATCACTACCAGTTCTGGTAACAGTGTGGGGGTGGTGTTGGGGGAGGATCACTACCAGTTCTGGTAACAGTGTGAGGGTGGTGTTGGGGGAGGATCACTACCAGTTCTGGTAACAGTGTGAGGGGTGGTGTTGGGGGAGGATCACTACCAGTTCTGGTAACAGTGTGTGGGGTGGTGTTGGGGGAGGATCACTACCAGTTCTGGTAACAGTGTGAGGGTGGTGTTGGGGGAGGATCACTACCAGTTCTGGTAACAGTGTGTGGGGTGGTGTTGGGGGAGGATCACTACCAGTTCTGGTAACAGTGTGTGGGGTGGTGTTGGGGGAGGATCACTACCAGTTCTGGTAACAGTGTGAGGGGTGGTGTTGGGGGAGGATCACTACCAGTTCTGGTAACAGTGTGTGGGGTGGTGTTGGGGGAGGATCACTACCAGTTCTGGTAACAGTGTGTGGGGTGGTGTTGGGGGAGGATCACTACCAGTTCTGGTAACAGTGTGAGGGGTGGTGTTGGGGGAGGATCACTACCAGTTCTGGTAACAGTGTGAGGGGTGGTGTTGGGGGAGGATCACTACCAGTTCTGGTAACAGTGTGTGGGGTGGTGTTGGGGGAGGATCACTACCAGTTCTGGTAACAGTGTGTGGGGTGGTGTTGGGGGAGGATCACTACCAGTTCTGGTAACAGTGTGTGGGGTGGTGTTGGGGGAGGATCACTACCAGTTCTGGTAACAGTGTGTGGGGTGGTGTTGGGGGAGGATCACTACCAGTTCTGGTAACAGTGTGTAGGGTGGTGTTGGGGGAGGATCACTACCAGTTCTGGTAACAGTGTGTGGGGTGGTGTTGGGGGAGGATCACTACCAGTTCTGGTAACAGTGTGAGGGGTGGTGTTGGGGGGAGGATCACTACCAGTTCTGGTAACAGTGTGTGGGGTGGTGTTGGGGGGGATCACTACCAGTTCTGGTAACAGTGTGTGGGGTGGTGTTGGGGGAGGATCACTACCAGTTCTGGTAACAGTGTGTGGGGTGGTGTTGGGGGAGGATCACTACCAGTTCTGGTAACAGTGTGAGGGGTGGTGTTGGGGGAGGATCACTACCAGTTCTGGTAACAGTGTGAGGGGTGGTGTTGGGGGGAGGATCACTACCAGTTCTGGTAACAGTGTGTGGGGTGGTGTTGGGGGAGGATCACTACCAGTTCTGGTAACAGTGTGTAGGGTGGTGTTGGGGGAGGATCACTACCAGTTCTGGTAACAGTGTGAGGGGTGGTGTTGGGGGAGGATCACTACCAGTTCTGGTAACAGTGTGAGGGGTGGTGTTGGGGGAGGATCACTACCAGTTCTGGTAACAGTGTGAGGGGTGGTGTTGGGGGAGGATCACTACCAGTTCTGGTAACAGTGTGTGGGGTGGTGTTGGGGGAGGATCACTACCAGTTCTGGTAACAGTGTGAGGGGTGGTGTTGGGGGAGGATCACTACCAGTTCTGGTAACAGTGTGAGGGGTGGTGTTGGGGGGAGGATCACTACCAGTTCTGGTAACAGTGTGTGGGGTGGTGTTGGGGGAGGATCACTACCAGTTCTGGTAACAGTGTGTGGGGTGGTGTTGGGGGAGGATCACTACCAGTTCTGGTAACAGTGTGTGGGGTGGTGTTGGGGGAGGATCACTACCAGTTCTGGTAACAGTGTGTGGGGTGGTGTTGGGGGAGGATCACTACCAGTTCTGGTAACAGTGTGAGGGTGGTGTTGGGGGAGGATCACAACCAGTTCTGGTAACAGTGTGAGTGGTGGTGTTGGGGGAGGATCACTACCAGTTCTGGTAACAGTGTGTGGGGTGGTGTTGGGGTGGATCACTACCAGTTCTGGTAACAGTGTGAGGGGTGGTGTTGGGGGGAGGATCACTACCAGTTCTGGTAACAGTGTGTGGGGTGGTGTTGGGGGGAGGATCACTACCAGTTCTGGTAACAGTGTGAGGGGTGGTGTTGGGGGAGGATCACTACCAGTTCTGGTAACAGTGTGTGGGGTGGTGTTGGGGGAGGATCACTACCAGTTCTGGTAACAGTGTGTGGGGTGGTGTTGGGGGGAGGATCACTACCAGTTCTGGTAACAGTGTGTGGGGTGGTGTTGGGGGAGGATCACTACCAGTTCTGGTAACAGTGTGTAGGGTGGTGTTGGGGGAGGATCACTACCAGTTCTGGTAACAGTGTGCGGGGTGGTGTTGGGGGAGGATCACTACCAGTTCTGGTAACAGTGTGAGGGGTGGTGTTGGGGGAGGATCACTACCAGTTCTGGTAACAGTGTGTGGGGTGGTGTTGGGGGAGGATCACTACCAGTTCTGGTAACAGTGTGAGGGGTGGTGTTGCGGGAGGATCACTACCAGTTCTGGAAACAGTGTGAGGGGTGGTGTTGGGGGAGGATCACTACCAGTTCTGGTAACAGTGTGAGGGGTGGTGTTGGGGGAGGATCACTACCAGTTCTGGTAACAGTGTGAGGGGTGGTGTTGGGGGAGGATCACTACCAGTTCTGGCAACAGTGTGAGGGTGGTGTTGGGGGAGGATCACTACCAGTTCTGGTAACAGTGTGAGGGGTGGTGTTGGGGGAGGATCACTACCAGTTCTGGTAACAGTGTGAGGGGTGGTGTTGGGGGGAGGATCACTACCAGTTCTGGTAACAGTGTGTGGGGTGGTGTTGGGGGAGGATCACTACCAGTTCTGGTAACAGTGTGAGGGGTGGTGTTGGGGGAGGATCACTACCAGTTCTGGTAACAGTGTGTGGGGTGGTGTTGGGGGAGGATCACTACCAGTTCTGGTAACAGTGTGAGGGGTGGTGTTGGGGGAGGATCACTACCAGTTCTGGTAACAGTGTGTGGGGTGGTGTTGGGGGAGGATCACTACCAGTTCTGGTAACAGTGTGTGGGGTGGTGTTGGGGGAGGATCACTACCAGTTCTGGTAACAGTGTGAGGGGTGGTGTTGGGGGAGGATCACTACCAGTTCTGGTAACAGTGTGTGGGGTGGTGTTGGGGGAGGATCACTACCAGTTCTGGTAACAGTGTGAGGGGTGGTGTTGGGGGAGGATCACTACCAGTTCTGGTAACAGTGTGAGGGGTGGTGTTGGGGGAGGATCACTACCAGTTCTGGTAACAGTGTGTGGGGTGGTGTTGGGGGAGGATCACTACCAGTTCTGGTAACAGTGTGTAGGGTGGTGTTGGGGGAGGATCACTACCAGTTCTGGTAACAGTGTGTGGGGTGGTGTTGGGGGAGGATCACTACCAGTTCTGGTAACAGTGTGAGGGGTGGTGTTGGGGGAGGATCACTACCAGTTCTGGTAACAGTGTGTGGGGTGGTGTTGGGGGAGGATCACTACCAGTTCTGGTAACAGTGTGTGGGGTGGTGTTGGGGGAGGATCACTACCAGTTCTGGTAACAGTGTGTGGGGTGGTGTTGGGGGAGGATCACTACCAGTTCTGGTAACAGTGTGAGGGGTGGTGTTGGGGGAGGATCACTACCAGTTCTGGTAACAGTGTGTGGGGTGGTGTTGGGGGGAGGATCACTACCAGTTCTGGTAACAGTGTGAGGGGTGGTGTTGGGGGGAGGATCACTACCAGTTCTGGTAACAGTGTGTGGGGTGGTGTTGGGGGAGGATCACTACCAGTTCTGGTAACAGTGTGTGGGGTGGTGTTGGGGGAGGATCACTACCAGTTCTGGTAACAGTGTGAGGGGTGGTGTTGGGGGAGGATCACTACCAGTTCTGGTAACAGTGTGTGGGGTGGTGTTGGGGGAGGATCACTACCAGTTCTGGTAACAGTGTGTGGGGTGGTGTTGGGGGAGGATCACTACCAGTTCTGGTAACAGTGTGTGGGGTGGTGTTGGGGGAGGATCACTACCAGTTCTGGTAACAGTGTGAGGGGTGGTGTTGGGGGAGGATCACTACCAGTTCTGGTAACAGTGTGTGGGGTGGTGTTGGGGGTAGGATCACTACCAGTTCTGGTAACAGTGTGAGGGGTGGTGTTGGGGGAGGATCACTACCAGTTCTGGTAACAGTGTGTGGGGTGGTGTTGGGGGAGGATCACTACCAGTTCTGGTAACAGTGTGTGGGGTGGTGTTGGGGGAGGATCACTACCAGTTCTGGTAACAGTGTGAGGGGTGGTGTTGGGGGAGGATCACTACCAGTTCTGGTAACAGTGTGAGGGGTGGTGTTGGGGGAGGATCACTACCAGTTCTGGTAACAGTGTGTGGGTGGTGTTGGGGGAGGATCACTACCAGTTCTGGTAACAGTGTGTGGGGTGGTGTTGGGGGAGGATCACTACCAGTTCTGGTAACAGTGTGAGGGGTGGTGTTGGGGGAGGATCACTACCAGTTCTGGTAACAGTGTGAGGGGTGGTGTTGGGGGGAGGATCACTACCAGTTCTGGTAACAGTGTGTGGGGTGGTGTTGGGGGGAGGATCACTACCAGTTCTGGTAACAGTGTGTGGGGTGGTGTTGGGGGAGGATCACTACCAGTTCTGGTAACAGTGTGTGGGGTGGTGTTGGGGGGAGGATCACTACCAGTTCTGGTAACAGTGTGTGGGGTGGTGTTGGGGGTGGATCACTACCAGTTCTGGTAACAGTGTGAGGGGTGGTGTTGGGGGAGGATCACTACCAGTTCTGGTAACAGTGTGTGGGGTGGTGTTGGGGGAGGATCACTACCAGTTCTGGTAACAGTGTGTGGGGTGGTGTTGGGGGAGGATCACTACCAGTTCTGGTAACAGTGTGTGGGGTGGTGTTGGGGGAGGATCACTACCAGTTCTGGTAACAGTGTGAGGGGTGGTGTTGGGGGGAGGATCACTACCAGTTCTGGTAACAGTGTGAGGGGTGGTGTTGGGGGAGGATCACTACCAGTTCTGGTAACAGTGTGAGGGGTGGTGTTGGGGGAGGATCACTACCAGTTCTGGTAACAGTGTGAGGGGTGGTGTTGGGGGAGGATCACTACCAGTTCTGGTAACAGTGTGTGGGTGGTGTTGGGGGGAGGATCACTACCAGTTCTGGTAACAGTGTGTGGGGTGGTGTTGGGGGAGGATCACTACCAGTTCTGGTAACAGTGTGAGGGGTGGTGTTGGGGGAGGATCACTACCAGTTCTGGTAACAGTGTGAGGGGTGGTGTTGGGGGGAGGATCACTACCAGTTCTGGTAACAGTGTGTGGGGTGGTGTTGGGGGAGGATCACTACCAGTTCTGGTAACAGTGTGTGGGGTGGTGTTGGGGGAGGATCACTACCAGTTCTGGTAACAGTGTGAGGGGTGGTGTTGGGGGAGGATCACTACCAGTTCTTGTAACAGTGTGTGGGGTGGTGTTGGGGGAGGATCACTACCAGTTCTGGTAACAGTGTGAGGAGTGGTGTTGGGAGGATGATCACAACCAGTTCTGGTAACAGTGTGAGTGGTGGTGTTGGGGGAGGATCACTACCAGTTCTGGTAACAGTGTGTGGGGTGGTGTTGGGGGAGGATCACTACCAGTTCTGGTAACAGTGTGAGGGGTTGTGTTGGGGGGAGGATCACTACCAGTTCTGGTAACAGTGTGTGGGGTGGTGTTGGGGGGAGGATCACTACCAGTTCTGGTAACAGTGTGAGGGGTGGTGTTGGGGGGAGGATCACTACCAGTTCTGGTAACAGTGTGTGGGGTGGTGTTGGGGGAGGATCACTACCAGTTCTGGTAACAGTGTGTGGGGTGGTGTTGGGGGGAGGATCACTACCAGTTCTGGTAACAGTGTGTGGGGTGGTGTTGGGGGAGGATCACTACCAGTTCTGGTAACAGTGTGTAGGGTGGTGTTGGGGGAGGATCACTACCAGTTCTGGTAACAGTGTGTGGGGTGGTGTTGGGGGAGGATCACTACCATTTCTGGTAACAGTGTGAGGGGTGGTGTTGGGGGAGGATCACGACCAGTTCTGGTAACAGTGTGTGAGGTGGTGTTGGGGGAGGATCACTACCAGTTCTGGTAACAGTGTGAGGGGTGGTGTTGCGGGAGGATCACTACCAGTTCTGGAAACAGTGAAAGGGGTGGTGTTGGAGGGAGGATCACTACCAGTTCTGGTAACAGTGTGAGGGGTGGTGTTGGGGGAGGATCACTACCAGTTCTGGTAACAGTGTGAGGGGTGGTGTTGGGGGAGGATCACTACCAGTTCTGGCAACAGTGTGAGGGTGGTGTTGGGGAGGATCACTACCAGTTCTGGTAACAGTGTGAGGGGTGGTGTTGGGGGAGGATCACTACCAGTTCTGGTAACAGTGTGAGGGGTGGTGTTGGGGGGAGGATCACTACCAGTTCTGGTAACAGTGTGTGGGGTGGTGTTGGGGGAGGATCACTACCAGTTCTGGCAACACTGTAAGGGGTGGTGTTGGGGGAGGATCACTACCAGTTCTGGTAACAGTGTGTGGGGTGGTGTTGGGGGAGGATCACTACCAGTTCTGGTAACAGTGTGAGGGGTGGTGTTGGGGGAGGATCACTACCAGTTCTGTAACAGTGTGGGGGTGGTTTGGGGGAGGATCACTACCAGTTCTGGTAACAGTGTGAGGGGTGGTGTTGGGGGAGGATCACTACCAGTTCTGGTAACAGTGTGTGGGGTGGTGTTGGGGGAGGATCACTACCAGTTCTGGTAACAGTGTGTAGGGTGGTGTTGGGGGAGGATCACTACCAGTTCTGGTAACAGTGTGTGGGGTGGTGTTGGGGGGAGGATCACTACCAGTTCTGGTAACAGTGTGAGGGGTGGTGTTGGGGGAGGATCACTACCAGTTCTGGTAACAGTGTGTGGGTGGTGTTGGGGAGGATCACTACCAGTTCTGGTAACAGTGTGAGGGGTGGTGTTGGGGGAGGATCACTACCAGTTCTGGTAACAGTGTGAGGGGTGGTGTTGGGGGGAGGATCACTACCAGTTCTGGTAACAGTGTGTGGGGTGGTGTTGGGGGAGGATCACTACCAGTTCTGGTAACAGTGTGTAGGGTGGTGTTGGGGGGAGGATCACTACCAGTTCTGGTAACAGTGTGTGGGGTGGTGTTGGGGGTGGATCACTACCAGTTCTGGTAACAGTGTGAGGGGTGGTGTTGGGGGAGGATCACTACCAGTTCTGGTAACAGTGTGTGGGGTGGTGTTGGGGGGGATCACTACCAGTTCTGGTAACAGTGTGAGGGGTGGTGTTGGGGGAGGATCACTACCAGTTCTGGTAACAGTGTGAGGGGTGGTGTTGGGGGAGGATCACTACCAGTTCTGGTAACAGTGTGTGGGGTGGTGTTGGGGGAGGATCACTACCAGTTCTGGTAACAGTGTGAGGGGTGGTGTTGGGGGGAGGATCACTACCAGTTCTGGTAACAGTGTGTGGGGTGGTGTTGGGGGAGGATCACTACCAGTTCTGGTAACAGTGTGTGGGGTGGTGTTGGGGGAGGATCACTACCAGTTCTGGTAACAGTGTGAGGGGTGGTGTTGGGGGAGGATCACTACCAGTTCTGGTAACAGTGTGTGGGGTGGTGTTGGGGGAGGATCACTACCAGTTCTGGTAACAGTGTGTGGGGTGGTGTTGGGGGAGGATCACTACCAGTTCTGGTAACAGTGTGTGGGGTGGTGTTGGGGGAGGATCACTACCAGTTCTGGTAACAGTGTGTAGGGTGGTGTTGGGGGAGGATCACTACCAGTTCTGGTAACAGTGTGTGGGGTGGTGTTGGGGGAGGATCACTACCAGTTCTGGTAACAGTGTGAGGGGTGGTGTTGGGGGAGGATCACTACCAGTTCTGGTAACAGTGTGTGGGGTGGTGTTGGGGGAGGATCACTACCAGTTCTGGTAACAGTGTGTGGGGTGGTGTTGGGGGAGGATCACTACCAGTTCTGGTAACAGTGTGAGGGGTGGTGTTGGGGGAGGATCACTACCAGTTCTGGTAACAGTGTGAGGGGTGGTGTTGGGGGAGGATCACTACCAGTTCTGGTAACAGTGTGTGGGGTGGTGTTGGGGGAGGATCACTACCAGTTCTGGTAACAGTGTGTGGGGTGGTGTTGGGGGAGGATCACTACCAGTTCTGGTAACAGTGTGAGGGGTGGTGTTGGGGGAGGATCACTACCAGTTCTGGTAACAGTGTGAGGGGTGGTGTTGGGGGAGGATCACTACCAGTTCTGGTAACAGTGTGTGGGGTGGTGTTGGGGGAGGATCACTACCAGTTCTGGTAACAGTGTGTGGGGTGGTGTTGGGGGAGGATCACTACCAGTTCTGGTAACAGTGTGTAGGGTGGTGTTGGGGGAGGATCACTACCAGTTCTGGTAACAGTGTGTGGGGTGGTGTTGGGGGAGGATCACTACCAGTTCTGGTAACAGTGTGAGGGGTGGTGTTGGGGGGAGGATCACGACCAGTTCTGGTAACAGTGTGTGGGGTGGTGTTGGGGGTGGATCACTACCAGTTCTGGTAACAGTGTGTGGGGTGGTGTTGGGGGAGGATCACTACCAGTTCTGGTAACAGTGTGTGGGGTGGTGTTGGGGGAGGATCACTACCAGTTCTGGTAACAGTGTGAGGGGTGGTGTTGGGGGGAGGATCACTACCAGTTCTGGTAACAGTGTGAGGGGTGGTGTTGGGGGAGGATCACTACCAGTTCTGGTAACAGTGTGAGGGGTGGTGTTGGGGGAGGATCACTACCAGTTCTGGTAACAGTGTGAGGGGTGGTGTTGGGGGAGGATCACTACCAGTTCTGGTAACAGTGTGTGGGGTGGTGTTGGGGGGAGGATCACTACCAGTTCTGGTAACAGTGTGTGGGGTGGTGTTGGGGGAGGATCACTACCAGTTCTGGTAACAGTGTGAGGGGTGGTGTTGGGGGAGGATCACAACCAGTTCTTGTAACAGTGTGAGGGGTGGTGTTGGGGGGAGGATCACTACCAGTTCTGGTAACAGTGTGTGGGGTGGTGTTGGGGGGAGGATCACTACCAGTTCTGGTAACAGTGTGTGGGGTGGTGTTGGGGGTGGATCACTACCAGTTCTGGTAACAGTGTGAGGGGTGGTGTTGGGGGAGGATCACGACCAGTTCTGGTAACAGTGTGTGGGGTGGTGTTGGGGGAGGATCACTACCAGTTCTTGTAACAGTGTGAGGAGTGGTGTTGGGAGGATGATCACAACCAGTTCTGGTAACAGTGTGAGTGGTGGTGTTGGGGGAGGATCACTACCAGTTCTGGTAACAGTGTGTGGGGTGGTGTTGGGGGTGGATCACTACCAGTTCTGGTAACAGTGTGAGGGGTTGTGTTGGGGGGAGGATCACTACCAGTTCTGGTAACAGTGTGTGGGGTGGTGTTGGGGGAAGATCACTACCAGTTCTGGAAAGAGTGTGAGGGGTGGTGTTGGGGGGAGCATCACTACCAGTTCTGGTAACAGTGTGTGGGGTGGTGTTGGGGGAGGATCACTACCAGTTCTGGAACAGTGTGTGGGGTGGTGTTGGGGGGAGGATCACTACCAGTTCTGGTAACAGTGTGTGGGGTGGTGTTGGGGGAGGATCACTACCAGTTCTGGTAACAGTGTGTAGGGTGGTGTTGGGGGAGGATCACTACCAGTTCTGGTAACAGTGTGTGGGGTGGTGTTGGGGGTGGATCACTACCATTTCTGGTAACAGTGTGAGGGGTGGTGTTGGGGAGAGGATCACGACCAGTTCTGGTAACAGTGTGTGGGGTGGTGTTGGGGGAGGATCACTACCAGTTCTGGTAACAGTGTGAGGGGTGGTGTTGCGGGAGGATCACTACCAGTTCTGGTAACAGTGTGAGGGGTGGTGTTGGAGGGAGGATCACTACCAGTTCTGGTAACAGTGTGAGGGGTGGTGTTGGGGGAGGATCACTACCAGTTCTGGTAACAGTGTGAGGGGTGGTGTTGGGGGAGGATCACTACCAGTTCTGGCAACAGTGTGAGGGGTGGTGTTGGGGGAGGATCACTACCAGTTCTGGTAACAGTGTGAGGGGTGGTGTTGGAGGAGGATCACTACCAGTTCTGGTAACAGTGTGAGGGGTGGTGTTGGGGGGAGGATCACTACCAGTTCTGGTAACAGTGTGTGGGGTGGTGTTGGGGGAGGATCACTACCAGTTCTGGTAACAGTGTGAGGGGTGGTGTTGGGGGAGGATCACTACCAGTTCTGGTAACAGTGTGTGGGGTGGTGTTGGGGAGAGGATCACTACCAGTTCTGGTAACAGTGTGAGGGGTGGTGTTGGGGGAGGATCACTACCAGTTCTGGTAACAGTGTGTGGGGTGGTGTTGGGGGAGGATCACTACCAGTTCTGGTAACAGTGTGAGGGGTGGTGTTGGGGGAGGATCACTACCAGTTCTGGTAACAGTGTGTGGGGTGGTGTTGGGGGAGGATCACTACCAGTTCTGGTAACAGTGTGTAGGGTGGTGTTGGGGGAGGATCACTACCAGTTCTGGTAACAGTGTGTGGGGTGGTGTTGGGGGAGGATCACTACCAGTTCTGGTAACAGTGTGAGGGGTGGTGTTGGGGGAGGATCACTACCAGTTCTGGTAACAGTGTGTGGGTGGTGTTGGGGGAGGATCACTACCAGTTCTGGTAACAGCGTGAGGGGTGGTGATGGGGGGAGGATCACTACCAGTTCTGGTAACAGTGTGAGGGGTGGTGTTGGGGGGAGGATCACTACCAGTTCTGGTAACAGTGTGTGGGGTGGTGTTGGGGGAGGATCACTACCAGTTCTGGTAACAGTGTGTAGGGTGGTGTTGGGGGGAGGATCACTACCAGTTCTGGTAACAGTGTGTGGGGTGGTGTTGGGGGTGGATCACTACCAGTTCTGGTAACAGTGTGAGGGGTGGTGTTGGGGGAGGATCACGACCAGTTCTGGTAACAGTGTGTGGGGTGGTGTTGGGGTGGATCACTACCAGTTCTGGTAACAGTGTGTGGGGTGGTGTTGGGGGATGATCACTACCAGTTCTGGTAACAGTGTGAGGGGTGGTGTTGGGGGAGGATCACTACCAGTTCTGGTAACAGTGTGAGGGGTGGTGTTGGGGGAGGATCACTACCAGTTCTGGTAACAGTGTGTGGGGTGGTGTTGGGGGAGGATCACTACCAGTTCTGGTAACAGTGTGAGGGGTGGTGTTGGGGAGGATCACTACCAGTTCTGGTAACAGTGTGTGGGGTGGTGTTGGGGGAGGATCACTACCAGTTCTGGTAACAGTGTGAGGGGTGGTGTTGGGGGAGGATCACTACCAGTTCTGGTAACAGTGTGTGGGGTGGTGTTGGGGGAGGATCACTACCAGTTCTGGTAACAGTGTGAGGGGTGGTGTTGGGGGAGGATCACTACCAGTTCTGGTAACAGTGTGTGGGGTGGTGTTGGGGGAGGATCACTACCAGTTCTGGTAACAGTGTGAGGGTGGTGTTGGGGGAGGATCACTACCAGTTCTGGTAACAGTGTGTGGGGTGGTGTTGGGGGAGGATCACTACCAGTTCTGGTAACAGTGTGAGGGGTGGTGTTGGGGGAGGATCACTACCAGTTCTGGTAACAGTGTGTGGGGTGGTGTTGGGGGAGGATCACTACCAGTTCTGGTAACAGTGTGAGGGGTGGTGTTGGGGGAGGATCACTACCAGTTCTGGTAACAGTGTGTGGGGTGGTGTTGGGGGAGGATCACTACCAGTTCTGGTAACAGTGTGTGGGGTGGTGTTGGGGGTGGATCACTACCAGTTCTGGTAACAGTGTGAGGGGTGGTGTTGGGGGAGGATCACTACCAGTTCTGGTAACAGTGTGTGGGGTGGTGTTGGGGGAGGATCACTACCAGTTCTTGTAACAGTGTGAGGGGTGGTGTTGGGAGGATGATCACAACCAGTTCTGGTAACAGTGTGAGTGGTGGTGTTGGGGGAGGATCACTACCAGTTCTGGTAACAGTGTGTGGGGTGGTGTTGGGGGTGGATCACTACCAGTTCTGGTAACAGTGTGAGGGGTTGTGTTGGGGGGAGGATCACTACCAGTTCTGGTAACAGTGTGTGGGGTGGTGTTGGGGGGAGGATCACTACCAGTTCTGGAAACAGTGTGAGGGGTGGTGTTGGGGGGAGGATCACTACCAGTTCTGGTAACAGTGTGTGGGGTGGTGTTGGGGGAGGATCACTACCAGTTCTGGTAACAGTGTGTGGGGTGGTGTTGGGGGAGGATCACTACCAGTTCTGGTAACAGTGTGTGGGGTGGTGTTGGGGGAGGATCACTACCAGTTCTGGTAACAGTGTGTAGGGTGGTGTTGGGGGAGGATCACTACCAGTTCTGGTAACAGTGTGCGGGGTGGTGTTGGGGGTGGATCACTACCATTTCTAGTAACAGTGTGAGGGGTGGTGTTGGGGAGAGGATCACGACCAGTTCTGGTAACAGTGTGTGAGGTGGTGTTGGGGGAGGATCACTACCAGTTCTGGTAACAGTGTGAGGGGTGGTGTTGCGGGAGGATCACTACCAGTTCTGGAAACAGTGAAAGGGGTGGTGTTGGAGGGAGGATCACTACCAGTTCTGGTAACAGTGTGAGGGGTGGTGTTGCGGGAGGATCACTACCAGTTCTGGTAACAGTGTGAGGGGTGGTGTTGGAGGGAGGATCACTACCAGTTCTGGCAACAGTGTGAGGTGTGGTGTTGGGCGAGGATCACTACCAGTTCTGGTAACAGTGTGAGGGGTGGTGTTGGAGGAGGATCACTACCAGTTCTGGTAACAGTGTGAGGGGTGGTGTTGGGGGGGAGGATCACTACCAGTTCTGGTAACAGTGTGTGGGGTGGTGTTGGGAGGAGGATCACCACCAGTTCTGGCAACAGTGTAAGGGGTGGTTTTGGAGGAGGATCACTACCAGTTCTGGTAACAGTGTGTGGGGTGGCATTGGGGAGAGGATCACTACCAGTTCTGGTAACACTGTGAGGGGTGGTGTTGGGGGAGGATCACTACCAGTTCTGATAACAGTGTGTGGGGTGGTATTGGGGAGAGGATCACTACCAGTTCTGGTAACACTGTGAGGGGTGGTGTTGGGGGAGGATCACTACCAGTTCTGGTAACAGTGTGTGGGGTGGTGTTGGGGGAGGATCACTACCAGTTCTGGTAAAAGTGTGTAGGGTGGTGTTGGGGGAGGATCACTACCAGTTCTGGTAACAGTGTGTGGGGTGGTGTTGGGGGGAGGATCACAACCAGTTCTGGTAACAGTGTGAGGGGTGGTGTTGGGTGGAGGATCACTACCAGTTCTGGTAACAGTGTGTGGGGTGGTGTTGGGGGAAGGATCACTACCAGTTTTGGTAACAGTGTGAGGGGTGGTGATGGGGGAGGATCACTACCAGTTCTGGTAACAGTGTGAGGGTGGTGTTGGGGGAGGATCACTACCAGTTCTGGTAACAGTGTGTGGGGTGGTGTTGGGGGAGGATCACTACCAGTTCTGGTAACAGTGTGTAGGGTGGTGTTGGGGGGAGGATCACTACCAGTTCTGGTAACAGTGTGTGGGGTGGTGTTGGGGGTGGATCACTACCATTTCTGGTAACAGTGTGAGGGGTGGTGTTGGGGGAGGATCACGACCAGTTCTGGTAACAGTGTGTGGGGTGGTGTTGGGGTGGATCACTACCAGTTCTGGTAACAGTGTGTGGGGTGGTGTTGGGGGGATGATCACTACCAGTTCTGGTAACAGTGTGAGGGGTGGTGTTGGGGGGGAGGATCACTACCAGTTCTGGTAACAGTGTGTGGGGTGGTGTTGGGAGGAGGATCACCACCAGTTCTGGTAACAGTGTAAGGGGTGGTGTTGGAGGAGGATCACTACCAGTTCTGGTAACAGTGTGTGGGGTGGTATTGGGGAGAGGATCACTACCAGTTCTGGTAACACTGTGAGGGGTGGTGTTGGGGGAGGATCACTACCAGTTCTGATAACAGTGTGTGGGGTGGTGTTGGGGAGAGGATCACTACCAGTTCTGGTAACACTGTGAGGGGTGGTGTTGGGGGAGGATCACTACCAGTTCTGGTAACAGTGTGTGGGGTGGTGTTGGGGGAGGATCACTACCAGTTCTGGTAACAGTGTGTGGGTGGTGTTGGGGGAGGATCACTACCAGTTCTGGTAACAGTGTGAGGGTGGTGTGGAGGATCACTAAAGTTCTGGTAACAGTGTGAGGGTGGTGTTGGGGGAGGATCACTACCAGTTCTGGTAACAGTGTGTGGGGTGGTGTTGGGGGAGGATCACTACCAGTTCTGGTAACAGTGTGAGGGTGGTGTTGGGGGAGGATCACTACCAGTTCTGGTAACAGTGTGTGGGGTGGTGTTGGGGGAGGATCACTACCAGTTCTGGTAACAGTGTGAGGGGTGGTGTTGGGGGAGGATCACTACCAGTTCTGGTAACAGTGTGTGGGGTGGTGTTGGGGGAGGATCACTACCAGTTCTGGTAACAGTGTGTGGGGTGGTGTTGGGGGAGGATCACTACCAGTTCTGGTAACAGTGTGTGGGGTGGTGTTGGGGGAGGATCACTACCAGTTCTGGTAACAGTGTGAGGGGTGGTGTTGGGGGAGGATCACTACCAGTTCTGGTAACAGTGTGAGGGGTGGTGTTGGGGGAGGATCACTACCAGTTCTGGTAACAGTGTGTGGGGTGGTGTTGGGGGAGGATCACTACCAGTTCTGGTAACAGTGTGTAGGGTGGTGTTGGGGGAGGATCACTACCAGTTCTGGTAACAGTGTGAGGGGTGGTGTTGGGGGGAGGATCACTACCAGTTCTGGTAACAGTGTGAGGGGTGGTGTTGGGGGAGGATCACTACCAGTTCTGGTAACAGTGTGAGGGGTGGTGTTGGGGGAGGATCACTACCAGTTCTGGTAACAGTGTGTGGGGTGGTGTTGGGGGAGGATCACTACCAGTTCTGGTAACAGTGTGAGGGGTGGTGTTGGGGGAGGATCACTACCAGTTCTGGTAACAGTGTGAGGGTGGTGTTGGGGGGAGGATCACTACCAGTTCTGTAACAGTGTGAGGGGTGGTGTTGGGGGAGGATCACTACCAGTTCTGGTAACAGTGTGTGGGGTGGTGTTGGGGGGAGGATCACTACCAGTTCTGGTAACAGTGTGTGGGGTGGTGTTGGGGGGAGGATCACTACCAGTTCTGGTAACAGTGTGAGGGGTGGTGTTGGGGGGAGGATCACTACCAGTTCTGGTAACAGTGTGAGGGGTGGTGTTGGGGGGAGGATCACTACCAGTTCTGGTAACAGTGTGAGGGGTGGTGTTGGGGGAGGATCACTACCAGTTCTGGTAACAGTGTGAGGGGTGGTGTTGGGGGGAGGATCACTACCAGTTCTGGTAACAGTGTGTAGGGTGGTGTTGGGGGGAGGATCACTACCAGTTCTGGCAACAGTGTGTGGGCTGGTGTTGGGGGAGGATCACTACCAGTTCTGGTTACAGTGTGTAGGGTGGTGTTGGGGGGATGATCACTTCCAGTTCTGGAAACAGTGTGTGGGGTGGTGTTGGAGGGAGGATCACTACCAGTTCTGGTAACAGTGTGTGGGGTGGTGTTGGGGGAGGATCACTACCAGTTCTGGTAACAGTGTGTGGGGTGGTGTTGGGGGAGGATCACTACCAGTTCTGGTAACAGTGTGTAGGGTGGTGTTGGGGGGAGGATCACTACCAGTTCTGGTATCAGTGTGTGGGGTGGTGTTGGGGGGAGGATCACTACCAGTTCTGGTAACAGTGTGTGGGGTGGTGTTGGGGAGGATCACTACCAGTTCTGGTAACAGTGTGATGGGGTGGTGTTGGGGGGAGGATCACTACCAGTTCTGGTAACAGTGTGAAGGGTGGTGTTGGGGGAGGATCACTACCAGTTCTGGTAACAGTGTGAGGGGTGGTGTTGGGGGGAGGATCACTACCAGTTCTGGTAACAGTGTGTGGGGTGGTGTTGGGGGGAGGATCACTACCAGTTCTGGTAACAGTGTGAGGGGTGGTGTTGGGGGAGGATCACTACCAGTTCTGGTAACAGTGTGTTGGGTGGTGTTGGGAGAGGATCACTACCAGTTCTGGTAACAGTGTGAGGGGTGGTGTTGGGGGAGGATCACTACCAGTTCTGGTAACAGTGTGTGGGGTGGTGTTGGGGGTGGATCACTACCAGTTCTGGTAACAGTGTGAGGGGTGGTGTTGGGGGGAGGATCACGACCAGTTCTGGTAACAGTGTGTGGGGTGGTGTTGGGGGGGATCACTACCAGTTCTGGTAACAGTGTGTGGGGTGGTGTTGGGGGAGGATCACTACCAGTTCTGGTAACAGTGTGTGGGGTGGTGTTGGGGGGAGGATCACTACCAGTTCTGGTAACAGTGTGTGGGTGGTGTTGGGGGAGGATCACTACCAGTTCTGGTAACAGTGTGTGGGGTGGTGTTGGGGGGAGGATCACTACCAGTTCTGGTAACAGTGTGTGGGGTGGTGTTGGGGGAGGATCACTACCAGTTCTGGTAACAGTGTGTAGGGTGGTGTTGGGGGAGGATCACTACCAGTTCTGGTAACAGTGTGTGGGGTGGTGTTGGGGGAGGATCACTACCAGTTCTGGTAACAGTGTGTGGGGTGGTGTTGGGGGAGGATCACTACCAGTTCTGGTAACAGTGTGAGGGGTGGTGTTGGGGAGGATCACTACCAGTTCTGGTAACAGTGTGAGGGGTGGTGTTGCGGGAGGATCACTACCAGTTCTGGTAACAGTGTGAGGGGTGGTGTTGGAGGGAGGATCACTACCAGTTCTGGTAACAGTGTGTTGGGTGGTGTTGGGGGGAGGATCACTACCAGTTCTGGTAACAGTGTGTGGGGTGGTGTTGGGGAGGATCACTACCAGTTCTGGTAACAGTGTGAGGGGTGGTGTTGGGGGAGGATCACAACCAGTTCTTGTAACAGTGTGAGGGGTGGTGTTGGGGGGAGGATCACTACCAGTTCTGGTAACAGTGTGTGGGGTGGTGTTGGGGGAGGATCACTACCAGTTCTGGTAACAGTGTGTGGGGTGGTGTTGGGGGAGGATCACTACCAGTTCTGGTAACAGTGTGAGGGGTGGTGTTGGGGGAGGATCACTACCAGTTCTGGTAACAGTGTGAGGGGTGGTGTTGGGGGAGGATCACTACCAGTTCTGGTAACAGTGTGTGGGGTGGTGTTGGGGGGAGGATCACTACCAGTTCTGGTAACAGTGTGTGGGGTGGTGTTGGGGGAGGATCACTACCAGTTCTTGTAACAGTGTGAGGAGTGGTGTTGGGAGGATGATCACAACCAGTTCTGGTAACAGTGTGAGGGTGGTGTTGGGGGAGGATCACTACCAGTTCTGGTAACAGTGTGTAGGGTGGTGTTGGGGGGAGGATCACTACCAGTTCTGGTAACAGTGTGTGGGGTGGTGTTGGGGGTGGATCACTACCAGTTCTGGTAACAGTGTGAGGGGTGGTGTTGGGGGAGGATCACAACCAGTTCTGGTAACAGTGTGTGGGGTGGTGTTGGGGGTGGATCACTACCAGTTCTGGTAACAGTGTGTGGGGTGGTGTTGGGGGAGGATCACTACCAGTTCTGGTAACAGTGTGTGGGGTGGTGTTGGGGGGAGGATCACTACCAGTTCTGGTAACAGTGTGAGGGGTGGTGTTGGGGGAGGATCACTACCAGTTCTGGTAACAGTGTGAGGGGTGGTGTTGGGGGGAGGATCACTACCAGTTCTGGTAACAGTGTGTGGGGTGGTGTTGGGGGAGGATCACTACCAGTTCTGGTAACAGTGTGTAGGGTGGTGTTGGGGGAGGATCACTACCAGTTCTGGTAACAGTGTGAGGGGTGGTGTTGGGGGAGGATCACTACCAGTTCTGGTAACAGTGTGAGGGGTGGTGTTGGGGGAGGATCACTACCAGTTCTGGTAACAGTGTGAGGGGTGGTGTTGGGGGAGGATCACTACCAGTTCTGGTAACAGTGTGTGGGGTGGTGTTGGGGAGGATCACTACCAGTTCTGGTAACAGTGTGAGGGGTGATGTTGGAGGAGGATCACTACCAGTTCTGGTAACAGTGTGAGGGTGGTGTTGGGGGAGGATCACTACCAGTTCTGGTAACAGTGTGAGGGGTGGTGTTGGGGGAGGATCACTACCAGTTCTGGTAACAGTGTGTGGGGTGGTGTTGGGGGGAGGATCACTACCAGTTCTGGTAACAGTGTGTAGGGTGGTGTTGGGGGGAGGATCACTACCAGTTCTGGTAACAGTGTGTGGGGTGGTGTTGGGGGAGGATCACTACCAGTTCTGGTAACAGTGTGTGGGGTGGTGTTGGGGGAGGATCACTACCAGTTCTGGTAACAGTGTGTGGGGTGGTGTTGGGGGGAGGATCACTACCAGTTCTGGTAACAGTGTGTGGGGTGGTGTTGGGGGGAGGATCACTACCAGTTCTGGTAACAGTGTGTGGGGTGGTGTTGGGGGGAGGATCACTACCAGTTCTGGTAACAGTGTGAGGGGTGGTGTTGGGGGAGGATCACTACCAGTTCTGGTAACAGTGTGAGGGGTGGTGTTGGGGGGAGGATCACTACCAGTTCTGGTAACAGTGTGAGGGGTGGTGTTGGGGGGAGGATCACTACCAGTTCTGGTAACAGTGTGTAGGGTGGTGTTGGGGGGAGGATCACTACCAGTTCTGGTAACAGTGTGTGGGGTGGTGTTGGGGGAGGATCACTACCAGTTCTGGTAACAGTGTGTAGGGTGGTGTTGGGGGAGGATCACTACCAGTTCTGGTAACAGTGTGTGGGGTGGTGTTGGGGGAGGATCACTACCAGTTCTGGTAACAGTGTGTGGGGTGGTGTTGGAGGGAGGATCACTACCAGTTCTGGTAACAGTGTGTGGGGTGGTGTTGGGGGGAGGATCACTACCAGTTCTGGTAACAGTGTGTAGGGTGGTGTTGGGGGAGGATCACTACCAGTTCTGGTAACAGTGTGTGGGGTGGTGTTGGGGGGAGGATCACTACCAGTTCTGGTAACAGTGTGTGGGGTGGTGTTGGGGGAGGATCACTACCAGTTCTGGTAACAGTGTGTGGGGTGGTGTTGGGGAGGATCACTACCAGTTCTGGTAACAGTGTGGGGTGGTGTTGGGGGGAGGATCACTACCAGTTCTGGTAACAGTGTGAGGGTGGTGTTGGGGGAGGATCACTACCAGTTCTGGTAACAGTGTGAGGGGTGGTGTTGGGGGGAGGATCACTACCAGTTCTGGTAACAGTGTGTGGGGTGGTGTTGGGGGAGGATCACTACCAGTTCTGGTAACAGTGTGAGGGGTGGTGTTGGGGGAGGATCACTACCAGTTCTGGTAACAGTGTGTTGGGTGGTGTTGGGGAGGATCACTACCAGTTCTGGTAACAGTGTGAGGGGTGGTGTTGGGGGAGGATCACTACCAGTTCTGGTAACAGTGTGTGGGGTGGTGTTGGGGGAGGATCACTACCAGTTCTGGTAACAGTGTGTGGGGTGGTGTTGGGGGGAGGATCACTACCAGTTCTGGTAACAGTGTGTGGGGTGGTGTTGGGGGAGGATCACTACCAGTTCTGGTAACAGTGTGTAGGGTGGTGTTGGGGGAGGATCACTACCAGTTCTGGTAACAGTGTGTGGGTGGTGTTGGGGGAGGATCACTACCAGTTCTGGTAACAGTGTGAGGGGTGGTGTTGGGGGAGGATCACGACCAGTTCTGGTAACAGTGTGTGGGGTGGTGTTGGGGGAGGATCACTACCAGTTCTGGTAACAGTGTGTGGGGTGGTGTTGGGGGAGGATCACTACCAGTTCTGGTAACAGTGTGTGGGGTGGTGTTGGGGGGAGGATCACTACCAGTTCTGGTAACAGTGTGTGGGTGGTGTTGGGGGAGGATCACTACCAGTTCTGGTAACGGTGTGGGGTGGTGTTGGGGGAGGATCACTACCAGTTCTGGTAACAGTGTGTGGGGTGGTGTTGGGGGAGGATCACTACCAGTTCTGGTAACAGTGTGTAGGGTGGTGTTGGGGGGAGGATCACTACCAGTTCTGGTAACAGTGTGTGGGGTGGTGTTGGGGGTGGATCACTACCAGTTCTGGTAACAGTGTGAGGGGTGGTGTTGGGGAAGGATCACGACCAGTTCTGGTAACAGTGTGTGGGGTGGTGTTGGGGGTGGATCACTACCAGTTCTGGTAACAGTGTGTGGGGTGGTGTTGGGGGAGGATCACTACCAGTTCTGGTAACAGTGTGTGGGGTGGTGTTGGGGCTTTGATCACTACCAGTTCTGGTAACAGTGTGACGGGTGGTGTTGGGGAGGATCACTACCAGTTCTGGGAACAGTGTGAGGGGTGGTGTTGCGGGAGGATCACTACCTGTTCTGGTAACAGTGTGAGGTGTGGTGTTGGAGGGAGGATCACTACCAGTTCTGGCAACAGTGTGTGAGGTGGTGTTGGGGAGGATCACTACCAGTTCTGGTAACAGTGTGAGGGGTGGTGTTGGGGGAGGATCACAACCAGTTCTTGTAACAGTGTGAGGGGTGGTGTTGGGGGGAGGATCACTACCAGTTCTGGTAACAGTGTGTGGGGTGGTGTTGGGGGGAGGATCACTACCAGTTCTGGTAACAGTGTGTGGGGTGGTGTTGGGGAGGATCACTACCAGTTCTGGTAACAGTGTGAGGGGTGGTGTTGGGGGAGGATCACTACCAGTTCTTGTAACAGTGTGAGGGGTGGTGTTGGGGGGAGGATCACTACCAGTTCTGGTAAAGTGTGTGGGGTGGTGTTGGGGGGAGGATCACTACCAGTTCTGGTAACAGTGTGTGGGGTGGTGTTGGGGGAGGATCACTACCAGTTCTTGTAACAGTGTGAGGAGTGGTGTTGGGAGGATGATCACAACCAGTTCTGGTAACAGTGTGAGTGGTGGTGTTGGGGGGAGGATCACTACCAGTTCTGGTAACAGTGTGTGGGGTGGTGTTGGGGGTGGATCACTACCAGTTCTGGTAACAGTGTCAGGGGTTTGTGTTGGGGGGAGGATCACTACCAGTTCTGGTAACAGTGTGTGGGGTGGTGTTGGGGGGAAGATCACTACCAGTTCTGGTAACAGTGTGAGGGGTGGTGTTGGGGGGAGCATCACTACCAGTTCTGGTAACAGTGTGTTGGGTGGTGTTGGGGGAGGATCACTACCAGTTCTGGTAACAGTGTGTGGGGTGGTGTTGGGGGGAGGATCACTACCAGTTCTGGTAACAGTGTGTGGGGTGGTGTTGGGGGAGGATCACCACCAGTTCTGGTAACAGTGTGTAGGGTGGTGTTGGGGGAGGATCACTACCAGTTCTGGTAACAGTGTTGGGGGTGGTGTTGGGGGTGGATCACTACCATTTCTGGTAACAGTGTGAGGGGTGGTATTGGGGAGAGGATCACGACCAGTTCTGGTAACAGTGTGTGGGGTGGTGTTGGGGGTGGATCACTACCAATTCTGGTAACAGTGTGTGGGGTGGTGTTGGGGGAGGATCACTACCAGTTCTGGTAACAGTGTGTGGGGTGGTGTTGGGGGGATGATCACTACCAGTTCTGTTAACAGTGTGAGGGGTGGTGTTGGGGGGATGATCACTACCAGTTCTGGTAACAGTGTGAGGGGTGGTGTTGGGGGAGGATCACTACCAGTTCTGGTAACAGTGTGAGGGGTGGTGTTGCGGGAGGATCACTACCAGTTCTGGAAACAGTGAAAGGGGTGGTGTTGGAGGGAGGATCACTACCAGTTCTGGTAACAGTGTGAGGGGTGGTGTTGCGGGAGGATCACTACCAGTTCTGGTAACAGTGTGAGGGGTGGTGTTGGAGGGAGGATCACTACCAGTTCTGGCAACAGTGTGAGGTGTGGTGTTGGGCGAGGATCACTACCAGTTCTGGTAACAGTGTGAGGGATGGTGTTGGAGGAGGATCACTACCAGTTCTGGTAACAGTGTGAGGGGTGGTGTTGGGGGGGGAGGATCACTACCAGTTCTGGTAACAGTGTGTGGGGTGGTGTTGGGAGGAGGATCA
Source organism: Homarus gammarus (assembly GCA_958450375.1). Classification (NCBI taxonomy): domain Eukaryota; kingdom Metazoa; phylum Arthropoda; class Malacostraca; order Decapoda; family Nephropidae; genus Homarus; species Homarus gammarus. The sequence goes on along the minus strand of CAUDMG010003199.1, from coordinate 107,534 downwards.
CCACCAGTTCTGGCAACAGTGTAAGGGGTGGTTTTGGAGGAGGATCACTACCAGTTCTGGAAACAGTGTGTTGGGTGGCATTGGGGAGAGGATCACTACCAGTTCTGGTAACACTGTGAGGGGTGGTGTTGGGGGAGGATCACTACCAGTTCTGATAACAGTGTGTGGGGTGGTATTGGGGAGAGGATCACTACCAGTTCTGGTAACACTGTGAGGGGTGGTGTTGGGGGAGGATCACTACCAGTTCTGGTAACAGTGTGTGGGGTGGTGTTGGGGGAGGATTACTACCAGTTCTGGTAAAAGTGTGTAGGGTGGTGTTTGGGGGAGGATCACTACCAGTTCTGGTAACAGTGTGTGGGGTGGTGTTGGGGGGAGGATCACAACCAGTTCTGGTAACAGTGTGAGGGGTGGTGTTGGGTGGAGGATCACTACCAGTTCTGGTAACAGTGTGTGGGATGGTTGTTGGGAGAAGGATCACTACCAGTTTTGGTAACAGCGTGAGGGGTGGTGATGGGGGGAGGATCACTACCAGTTCTGGTAACAGTGTGAGGGCTGGTGTTGGGGGGAGGATCACTACCAGTTCTGGTAACAGTGTGTGGGGTGGTGTTGGGGGAGGATCACTACCAGTTCTGGTAACAGTGTGTAGGGTGGTGTTGGGGGGAGGATCACTACCAGTTCTGGTAACAGTGTGTGGGGTGGTGTTGGGGGTGGATCACTACCAATTCTGGTAACAGTGTGAGGGGTGGTGTTGGGGGAGGATCACGACCAGTTCTGGTAACAGTGTGTGGGGTGGTGTTGGGGTGGATAACTACCAGTTCTGGTAACAGTGTGTGGGGTGGTGTTGGGGGGATGATCACTACCAGTTCTGGTAACAGTGTGAGGGGTGGTGTTGGAGGGGAGGATCACTACCAGTTCTGGTAACAGTGTGTGGGGTGGTGTTGGGAGGAGGATCACCACCAGTTCTGGTAACAGTGTAAGGGGTGGTTTTGGAGGAGGATCACTACCAGTTCTGGAAACAGTGTGTGGGGTGGCATTGGGGAGAGGATCACTACCAGTTCTGGTAACACTGTGAGGGGTGGTGTTGGGGGAGGATCACTACCAGTTCTGATAACAGTGTGTGGGGTGGTATTGGGGAGAGGATCACTACCAGTTCTGGTAACACTGTGAGGGGTGGTGTTGGGGGAGGATCACTACCAGTTCTGGTAACAGTGTGTGGGGTGGTGTTGGGGGAGGATCACTACCAGTTCTGGTAACAGTGTGTAGGGTGGTGTTGGGGGAGGATCACTACCAGTTCTGGTAACAGTGTGTGGGGTGGTGTTGGGGGCAGGATCACCACCAGTTCTGGTAACAGTGTAAGGGGGGGTGTTGGGGGAGGATCACTACCAGTTCTGGTAACAGTGTGTGGGGTGGTGTTGGGGGAGGATCACTACCAATTCTGGTAACAGTGTGAGGGGTGGTGTTGGGGGAGGATCACTACCAGTTCTGGTAACAGTGTGTGGGGTGGTGTTGGGGGAGTATCACTACCAGTTCTGGTAAAAGTGTGTGGGGTGGTGTTGGGGGGAGGATCACTTCCAGTTCTAGTAACAGTGTGAGGGGTGGTGTTGGGTGGAGGATCACTACCAGTTCTGGTAACAGTGTGTGGGATGGCTGTTGGGAGAAGGATCACTACCAGTTTTGGTAACAGTGTGAGGGGTGGTGATGGAGGATCACTAAAAATTCTGGTAACAGTGTGAGGGCTGGTGTTGGGGGGAGGATCACTACCAGTTCTGGCAACAGTGTGTGGGGTGGTGTTGGGGGAGGATCACTACCAGTTCTGGTAACAGTGTGTAGGGTGGTGTTGGGGGAGGATCACTACCAGTTCTGGTAACAGTGTGTGTGGGATGGTGTTGGGGGTGGATCACTACCAGTTCTGGTAACAGTGTGAGGGGTGGTGTTGGGGGAGGATCACAACCAGTTCTGGTAACAGTGTGTGGGGTGGTGTTGGGGGTGGATCACTACCAGTTCTGGTAACAGTGTGTGGGGTGGTGTTGGGGGAGGATCACTACCAGTTCTGGTAACAGTGTGTGGGGTGGTGTTGGGGGGATGATCACTACCAGTTCTGGTAACAGTGTGAGGGGTGGTGTTGGGGGGATGATCACTACCAGTTCTGGTAACAGTGTGAGGGGTGGTGTTGGGGGGAGGATCACTACCAGTTCTGGTAACAGTGTGTGGGGTGGTGTTGGGGTGAGGATCACTACCAGTTCTGGTAACAGTGTGTAGGGTGGTGTTGGGGGAGGATCACTACCAGTTCTGGTAACAGTGTGAGGGGTGGTGTTGGGGGGAGGATCACTACCAGTTCTGGTAACAGTGTGAGGGGTGGTGTTGGGGGAGGATCACTACCAGTTCTGGTAACAGTGTGAGGGGTGGTGTTGTGGGGAGGATCACTACCAGTTCTGGTAACAGTGTGTGGGGTGGTGTTGGGGAGGATCACTACCAGTTCTGGTAACAGTGTGAGGGGTAGTGTTGGAGGAGGATCACTACCAGTAGTGGTAACAGTGTGAAGGGTGGTGTTGGGGGGAGGATCACTACCAGTTCTGGTAACAGTGTGAGGGGTGGTGTTGGGGGAAGGATCACTACCAGTTCTGGTAACAGTGTGTGGGGTGGTGTTGGGGGGAAGATCACTACCAGTTCTGGTAACAGTGTGTAGGGTGGTGTTGGGGGGAGGATCACTACCAGTTCTGGTAACAGTGTGTGGGATGGTGTTGGGGGAGGATCACTACCAGTTCTGGTATCAGTGTGTAGGGTGGTGTTGGGGGGAGGATCACTACCAGTTCTCGTAACAGTGTGTGGGGTGGTGTTGGGGGGAGGATCACTACCAGTTCTGGTAACAGTGTGTGGGGTGGTGTTGGGGGGAGGATCACTACCAGTTCTGGTAATAGTGTGAGGGGTGGTGTTGGGGGGAGGATCACTACCAGTTCTGGTAACAGTGTGAGGGGTGGTGTTGGGGGGAGGATCACTACCAGCTCTGGTAACAGTGTGAGGGGTGGTGTTGGGGGGAGGATCACAACCAGTTCTGGTAACAGTGTGAGGGGTGGTGTTGGGGGGAGGATCACTACCAGTTCTGGTAACAGTGTGTAGGGTGGTGTTGGGGGGAGGATCACTACCAGTTCTGGCAACAGTGTGTGGGCTGGTGTTGGGGGAGGATCACTACCAGTTCTGGTTACAGTGTGTAGGGTGGTGTTGGGGGGATGATCACTTCCAGTTCTGGAAACAGTGTGTGGGGTGGTGTTGGAGGGAGGATCACTACCAGTTCTGGTAACAGTGTGTGGGGTGGTGTTGGAGGGAGGATCACAACCAGTTCTGGTAACAGTGTGTGGGGTGGTGATGGGGGGAGGATCACTCCCAGTTCTGGTAACAGTGTGTAGGGTGGTGTTGGGGGGAGGATCACTACCAGTTCTGGTATCAGTGTGTGGGGTGGTGTTGGGGGGAGGATCACTACCAGTTCTGGTAACAGTGTGTGGGGTGGTGTTGGGGAGGATCACTACCAGTTCTGGTAACAGTGTATGGGGTAGTGTTGGGGGGAGGATCACTACCAGTTCATGTAACAGTGTGAAGGGTGGTGTTGGGGGAGGATCACTACCAGTTCTGGTAACAGTGTGAGGGGTGGTGTTGGGGGGAGGATCACTACCAGTTCTGGTAACAGTGTGAGGGGTGGTGTTGGGGGAGGATCACTACCAGTTCTGGTAACAGTGTGAGGGTGGTGTTGGGGAGGATCACTACCAGTTCTGGTAACAGTGTGTTGGGTGGTGTTGGAGAGGATCACTACCAGTTCTGGTAACAGTGTGAGGGGTGGTGTTGGGGGGAGGATCACTACCAGTTCTGGCAACAGTGTGTTGGGTGGTGTTGGGGGTGGATCACTACCATTTCTGGTAACAGTGTGAGGGGTGGTGTTGGGGAGAGGATCACGACCAGTTCTGGTAACAGTGTGTGGGGTGGTGTTGGGGGTGGATCACTACCAGTTCTGGTAACAGTGTGTGGGGTGGTGTTGGGGGCAGGATCACTACCAGTTCTGGTAACAGTGTGTAGGGTGGTGTTGGGGGGAGGATCACTACCAGTTCTGGCAACAGTGTGTGGGCTGGTGTTGGGGGAGGATCACTACCAGTTCTGGTTACAGTGTGTAGGGTGGTGTTGGGGGGATGATCACTTCCAGTTCTGGAAACAGTGTGTGGGGTGGTGTTGGAGGGAGGATCACTACCAGTTCTGGTAACAGTGTGTGGGGTGGTGTTGGAGGGAGGATCACAACCAGTTCTGGTAACAGTGTGTGGGGTGGTGATGGGGGGAGGATCACTCCCAGTTCTGGTAACAGTGTGTAGGGTGGTGTTGGGGGGAGGATCACTACCAGTTCTGGTATCAGTGTGTGGGGTGGTGTTGGGGGGAGGATCACTACCAGTTCTGGTAACAGTGTGTGGGGTGGTGTTGGGGAGGATCACTACCAGTTCTGGTAACAGTGTATGGGGTAGTGTTGGGGGGAGGATCACTACCAGTTCTGTAACAGTGTGAAGGGTGGTGTTGGGGGAGGATCACTACCAGTTCTGGTAACAGTGTGAGGGGTGGTGTTGGGGGGAGGATCACTACCAGTTCTGGTAACAGTGTGTGGGGTGGTGTTGGGGGGAGGATCACTACCAGTTCTGGTAACAGTGTGAGGGGTGGTGTTGGGGGAGGATCACTACCAGTTCTGGTAACAGTGTGTTGGGTGGTGTTGGAGAGGATCACTACCAGTTCTGGTAACAGTGTGAGGGGTGGTGTTGGGGGGAGGATCACTACCAGTTCTGGCAACAGTGTGTTGGGTGGTGTTGGGGGTGGATCACTACCATTTCTGGTAACAGTGTGAGGGGTGGTGTTGGGGAGAGGATCACGACCAGTTCTGGTAACAGTGTGTGGGGTGGTGTTGGGGGTGGATCACTACCAGTTCTGGTAACAGTGTGTGGGGTGGTGTTGGGGGCAGGATCACTACCAGTTCTGGTAACAGTGTGTGGGGTGGTGTTGGGGGGAGGATCACTACCAGTTCTGGTAACAGTGTGTTGGGTGGTGTTGGGGGAGGATCACTACCAGTTCTGGTAACAGTGTGTGGGGTGGTGTTGGGGGAGGATCACTACCAGTTCTGGTAACAGTGTGTGGGGTGGTGTTGGGGGTGGATCACTACCATTTCTGGTAACAGTGTGAGGGGTGGTGTTGGGGAAGGATCACGACCAGTTCTGGTAACAGTGTGTGGGGTGGTGTTGGGGGTGGATCACTACCAGTTCTGGTAACAGTGTGTGGGGTGGTGTTGGGGGAGGATCACTACCAGTTCTGGTAACAGTGTGTGGGGTGGTGTTGGGGGTTTGATCACTACCAGTTCTGGCAACAGTGTGAGGGGTGGTGTTGGGGAGGATCGCTACCAGTTCTGGGAACAGTGTGAGGGGTTGTGTTGCGGGAGGATCACTACCTGTTCTGGTAACAGTGTGAGGGGTGGTGTTGGGGGAGGATCACTACCAGTTCTGGTAACAGTGTGTTGGGTGGTGTTGGGGGGAGGATCACTACCAGTTCTGGTAACAGTGTGTGGGGTGGTGTTGGGGAGGATCACTACCAGTTCTGGTAACAGTGTGAGGGGTGGTGTTGGGGGAGGATCACAACCAGTTCTTGTAACAGTGTGAGGGGTGGTGTTGGGGGGAGTATCACTACCAGTTCTGGTAACAGTGTGTGGGGTGGTGTTGGGGGAGGATCACTACCAGTTCTGGTAACAGTGTGTGGGGTGGTGTTGGGGGAGGATCACTACCAGTTCTGGTAACAGTGTGAGGGGTGGTGTTGGGGGAGGATCACTACCAGTTCTTGTAACAGTGTGAGGGGTGGTGTTGGGGGGAGGATCACTACCAGTTCTGGTAAAGTGTGTGGGGTGGTGTTGGGGGAGGATCACTACCAGTTCTGGTAACAGTGTGTGGGGTGGTGTTGGGGGAGGATCACTACCAGTTCTTGTAACAGTGTGAGGAGTGGTGTTGGGAGGATGATCACAACCAGTTCTGGTAACAGTGTGAGTGGTGGTGTTGGGGGGAGGATCACTACCAGTTCTGGTAACAGTGTGTAGGTTGGTGTTGGGGGGAGGATCACTACCAGTTCTGGTAACAGTGTGTGTGGGGTGGTGTTGGGGGTGGATCACTACCAGTTCTGGTATCAGTGTGTGTAGGGTGGTGTTGGGGGGAGGATCACTACCAGTTCTCGTAACAGTGTGTGGGGTGGTGTTGGGGGAGGATCACTACCAGTTCTGGTAACAGTGTGTGGGGTGGTGTTGGGGGGAGGATCACTACCAGTTCTGGTAACAGTGTGTGGGGTGGTGTTGGGGGGAGGATCACTACCAGTTCTGGTAACAGTGTGAGGGGTGGTGTTGGGGGGAGGATCACTACCAGCTCTGGTAACAGTGTGAGGGGTGGTGTTGGGGGGAGGATCACTACCAGTTCTGGTAACAGTGTGAGGGGTGGTGTTGGGGGGAGGATCACTACCAGTTCTGGTAACAGTGTGTAGGGTGGTGTTGGGGGGAGGATCACTACCAGTTCTGGCACCAGTGTGTGGGCTGGTGTTGGGGGAGGATCACTACCAGTTCTGGTAACAGTGTGTAGGGTGGTGTTGGGGGGATGATCACTACCAGTTCTGGTAACAGTGTGTGGGGTGGTGTTGGAGGGAGGATCACTACCAGTTCTGGTAACAGTGTGTGGGGTGGTGTTGGAGGGAGGATCACTACCAGTTCTGGTAACAGTGTGTGGGGTGGTGATGGGGGGAGGATCACTCCCAGTTCTGGTAACAGTGTGTAGGGTGGTGTTGGGGGGAGGATCACTACCAGTTCTGGTATCAGTGTGTGGGGTGGTGTTGGGGGGAGGATCACTACCAGTTCTGGTAACAGTGTGAGGGGTGGTGTTGGGGGAGGATCACTACCAGTTCTGGTAACAGTGTGTGGGGTGGTGTTGGGGAGGATCACTACCAGTTCTGGTAACAGTGTATGGGGTAGTGTTGGGGGGAGGATCACTACCAGTTCTTGTAACAGTGTGAAGGGTGGTGTTGGGGGAGGATCACTACCAGTTCTGGCAACAGTGTGAGGGGTGGTGTTGGGGGAGGATCACTACCAGTTCTGGTAACAGTGTGTGGGGTGGTGTTGGGGGGAGGATCACTACCAGTTCTGGTAACAGTGTGAGGGGTGGTGTTGGGGGAGGATCACTACCAGTTCTGGTAACAGTGTGTGGGTGGTGTTGGAGAGGATCACTACCAGTTCTGGTAACAGTGTGAGGGGTGGTGTTGGGGGGAGGATCACTACCAGTTCTGGTAACAGTGTGTGGGTGGTGTTGGGGGAGGATCACTACCAGTTCTGGTGACAGTGTGTGGGGTGGTGTTGGGGGGAGGATCACTACCAGTTCTGGTAACAGTGTGTGGGGTGGTGTTGGGGGAGGATCACTACCAGTTCTGGTAAGAGTGTGTAGGGTGGTGTTGGGGGAGGATCACTACCAGTTCTGGTAACAGTGTGTGGGGTGGTGTTGGGGGTGGATCACTACCATTTCTGGTAACAGTGTGAGGGGTGGTGTTGGGGAAGGATCACGACCAGTTCTGGTAACAGTGTGTGGGGTGGTGTTGGGGGTGGATCACTACCAGTTCTGGTAACAGTGTGTGGGGTGGTGTTGGGGGAGGATCACTACCAGTTCTGGTAACAGTGTGTGGGGTGGTGTTGGGGGTTTGATCACTACCAATTCTGGTAACAGTGTGAGGGGTGGTGTTGGGGAGGATCACTACCAGTTCTGGGAACAGTGTGAGGGGTGGTGTTGCGGGAGGATCACTACCAGTTCTGGTAACAGTGTGAGGGGTGGTGTTGGGGGAGGATCACTACCAGTTCTGGTAACAGTGTGTGGGGTGGTGTTGGGGGGAGGATCACTACCAGTTCTGGCAACAGTGTGTGAGGTGGTGTTGGGGAGGATCACTACCAGTTCTGGTAACAGTGTGAGGGGTGGTGTTGGGGGAGGATCACTACCAGTTCTGGTAACAGTGTGAGGGGTGGTGTTGGGGGGAGGATCACTACCAGTTCTGGTAACAGTGTGTGGGGTGGTGTTGGGGGAGGATCACTACCAGTTCTGGTAACAGTGTGTGGGGTGGTGTTGGGGGAGGATCACTACCAGTTCTGGTAACAGTGTGAGGGGTGGTGTTGGGGGAGGATCACTACCAGTTCTGGTAACAGTGTGAGGGGTGGTGTTGGGGGAGGATCACTACCAGTTCTGGTAACAGTGTGTGGGGTGGTGTTGGGGGGAGGATCACTACCAGTTCTGGTAACAGTGTGTGGGGTGGTGTTGGGGGAGGATCACTACCAGTTCTGGTAACAGTGTGAGGGTGGTGTTGGGGGAGGATCACAACCAGTTCTGGTAACAGTGTGAGGGTGGTGTTGGGGGAGGATCACTACCAGTTCTGGTAACAGTGTGTGGGGTGGTGTTGGGGGAGGATCACTACCAGTTCTGGTAACAGTGTGAGGGGTTGTGTTGGGGGGAGGATCACTACCAGTTCTGGTAACAGTGTGTGGGGTGGTGTTGGGGGGAGGATCACTACCAGTTCTGGTAACAGTGTGAGGGGTGGTGTTGGGGGGAGGATCACTACCAGTTCTGGTAACAGTGTGTGGGGTGGTGTTGGGGGAGGATCACTACCAGTTCTGGTAACAGTGTGTGGGGTGGTGTTGGGGGAGGATCACTACCAGTTCTGGTAACAGTGTGTGGGGTGGTGTTGGGGGAGGATCACTACCAGTTCTGGTAACAGTGTGTAGGGTGGTGTTGGGGGAGGATCACTACCAGTTCTGGTAACAGTGTGTGGGGTGGTGTTGGGGGAGGATCACTACCAGTTCTGGTAACAGTGTGAGGGGTGGTGTTGGGGGAGGATCACTACCAGTTCTGGTAACAGTGTGTGGGGTGGTGTTGGGGGGGATCACTACCAGTTCTGGTAACAGTGTGTGGGGTGGTGTTGGGGGAGGATCACTACCAGTTCTGGTAACAGTGTGTGGGGTGGTGTTGGGGGAGGATCACTACCAGTTCTGGTAACAGTGTGAGGGGTGGTGTTGGGGGGAGGATCACTACCAGTTCTGGTAACAGTGTGAGGGGTGGTGTTGGGGGAGGATCACTACCAGTTCTGGTAACAGTGTGAGGGGTGGTGTTGGGGGAGGATCACTACCAGTTCTGGTAACAGTGTGAGGGGTGGTGTTGGGGGAGGATCACTACCAGTTCTGGTAACAGTGTGAGGGGTGGTGTTGGGGGAGGATCACTACCAGTTCTGGTAACAGTGTGAGGGGTGGTGTTGGGGGAGGATCACTACCAGTTCTGGTAACAGTGTGAGGGGTGGTGTTGGGGGGAGGATCACTACCAGTTCTGGTAACAGTGTGTGGGGTGGTGTTGGGGGAGGATCACTACCAGTTCTGGTAACAGTGTGAGGGGTGGTGTTGGGGGAGGATCACTACCAGTTCTGGTAACAGTGTGTGGGGTGGTGTTGGGGGAGGATCACTACCAGTTCTGGTAACAGTGTGAGGGTGGTGTTGGGGGAGGATCACTACCAGTTCTGGTAACAGTGTGAGGGGTGGTGTTGGGGGAGGATCACTACCAGTTCTGGTAACAGTGTGTGGGGTGGTGTTGGGGGAGGATCACTACCAGTTCTGGTAACAGTGTGAGGGTGGTGTTGGGGGAGGATCACTACCAGTTCTGGTAACAGTGTGTGGGGTGGTGTTGGGGGAGGATCACTACCAGTTCTGGTAACAGTGTGTAGGGTGGTGTTGGGGGAGGATCACTACCAGTTCTGGTAACAGTGTGTGGGGTGGTGTTGGGGGAGGATCACTACCAGTTCTGGTAACAGTGTGAGGGGTGGTGTTGGGGGAGGATCACTACCAGTTCTGGTAACAGTGTGTGGGGTGGTGTTGGGGGAGGATCACTACCAGTTCTGGTAACAGTGTGAGGGGTGGTGTTGGGGGAGGATCACTACCAGTTCTGGTAACAGTGTGTGGGGTGGTGTTGGGGGAGGATCACTACCAGTTCTGGTAACAGTGTGTGGGGTGGTGTTGGGGGAGGATCACTACCAGTTCTGGTAACAGTGTGAGGGGTGGTGTTGGGGGAGGATCACTACCAGTTCTGGTAACAGTGTGAGGGGTGGTGTTGGGGGGAGGATCACTACCAGTTCTGGTAACAGTGTGAGGGGTGGTGTTGGATCACTACCAGTTCTGGTAACAGTGTGAGGGCTGGTGTTGGGGGAGGATCACTACCAGTTCTGGTAACAGTGTGTGGGGTGGTGTTGGGGGAGGATCACTACCAGTTCTGGTAACAGTGTGAGGGGTGGTGTTGGGGGAGGATCACTACCAGTTCTGTAACAGTGTGTGGGGTGGTGTTGGGGGAGGATCACTACCAGTTCTGGTAACAGTGTGAGGGGTGGTGTTGGGGGAGGATCACTACCAGTTCTGGTAACAGTGTGTGGGGTGGTGTTGGGGGAGGATCACTACCAGTTCTGGTAACAGTGTGTAGGGTGGTGTTGGGGGAGGATCACTACCAGTTCTGGTAACAGTGTGTGGGGTGGTGTTGGGGGAGGATCACTACCAGTTCTGGTAACAGTGTGAGGGTGGTGTTGGGGGAGGATCACTACCAGTTCTGGTAACAGTGTGTGGGTGGTGTTGGGGGAGGATCACTACCAGTTCTGGTAACAGTGTGTGGGGTGGTGTTGGGGGGAGGATCACTACCAGTTCTGGAAACAGTGTGAGGGGTGGTGTTGGGGGAGGATCACTACCAGTTCTGGTAACAGTGTGTGGGGTGGTGTTGGGGGAGGATCACTACCAGTTCTGGTAACAGTGTGTGGGGTGGTGTTGGGGGGAGGATCACTACCAGTTCTGGTAACAGTGTGAGGGGTGGTGTTGGGGGAGGATCACTACCAGTTCTGGTAACAGTGTGAGGGGTGGTGTTGGGGGGAGGATCACTACCAGTTCTGGTAACAGTGTGTGGGGTGGTGTTGGGGGAGGATCACTACCAGTTCTGGTAACAGTGTGTGGGGTGGTGTTGGGGGGAGGATCACTACCAGTTCTGGTAACAGTGTGAGGGTGGTGTTGGGGGAGGATCACTACCAGTTCTGGTAACAGTGTGTGGGGTGGTGTTGGGGAGGATCACTACCAGTTCTGGTAACAGTGTGAGGGGTGGTGTTGGGGGAGGATCACTACCAGTTCTGGTAACAGTGTGAGGGTGGTGTTGGGGGGAGGATCACTACCAGTTCTGGTAACAGTGTGAGGGGTGGTGTTGGGGGAGGATCACTACCAGTTCTGGTAACAGTGTGTGGGGTGGTGTTGGGGGGAGGATCACTACCAGTTCTGGTAACAGTGTGTAGGGTGGTGTTGGGGGAGGATCACTACCAGTTCTGGTAACAGTGTGTGGGGTGGTGTTGGGGGAGGATCACTACCAGTTCTGGTAACAGTGTGAGGGTGGTGTTGGGGGGAGGATCACTACCAGTTCTGGTAACAGTGTGTGGGGTGGTGTTGGGGGGATGATCACTACCAGTTCTGGTAACAGTGTGAGGGGTGGTGTTGGGGGGAGGATCACTACCAGTTCTGGTAACAGTGTGTAGGGTGGTGTTGGGGGGAGGATCACTACCAGTTCTGGTAACAGTGTGTGGGGTGGTGTTGGGGGAGGATCACTACCAGTTCTGGTAACAGTGTGTGGGGTGGTGTTGGGGGGAGGATCACTACCAGTTCTGGTAACAGTGTGTAGGGTGGTGTTGGGGGGAGGATCACTACCAGTTCTGGTAACAGTGTGTGGGGTGGTGTTGGGGGGAGGATCACTACCAGTTCTGGTAACAGTGTGAGGGGTGGTGTTGGGGGAGGATCACTACCAGTTCTGGTAACAGTGTGTGGGGTGGTGTTGGGGGAGGATCACTACCAGTTCTGGTAACAGTGTGAGGGGTGGTGTTGGGGGAGGATCACTACCAGTTCTGGTAACAGTGTGTGGGGTGGTGTTGGGGGGAGGATCACTACCAGTTCTGGTAACAGTGTGTGGGGTGGTGTTGGGGGAGGATCACTACCAGTTCTGGTAACAGTGTGTGGGGTGGTGTTGGGGGGAGGATCACTACCAGTTCTGGTAACAGTGTGAGGGGTGGTGTTGGGGGAGGATCACTACCAGTTCTGGTAACAGTGTGAGGGGTGGTGTTGGGGGAGGATCACTACCAGTTCTGGTAACAGTGTGTGGGGTGGTGTTGGGGGAGGATCACTACCAGTTCTGGTAACAGTGTGAGAGGTGGTGTTGGGGGAGGATCACTACCAGTTCTGGTAACAGTGTGAGGGGTGGTGTTGGGGGAGGATCACTACCAGTTCTGGTAACAGTGTGAGGGGTGGTGTTGGGGGAGGATCACTACCAGTTCTGGTAACAGTGTGAGGGGTGGTGTTGGGGGGAGGATCACTACCAGTTCTGGTAACAGTGTGTGGGGTGGTGTTGGGGAGAGGATCACTACCAGTTCTGGTAACAGTGTGAGGGGTGGTGTTGGGGGAGGATCACTACCAGTTCTGGTAACAGTGTGTGGGGTGGTGTTGGGGAGAGGATCACTACCAGTTCTGGTAACAGTGTGAGGGGTGGTGTTGGGGAGGATCACTACCAGTTCTGGTAACAGTGTGTGGGGTGGTGTTGGGGGAGGATCACTACCAGTTCTGGTAACAGTGTGTAGGGTGGTGTTGGGGGGAGGATCACTACCAGTTCTGGTAACAGTGTGTGGGGTGGTGTTGGGGGAGGATCACTACCAGTTCTGGTAACAGTGTAGGGGTGGTGTTGGGGGAGGATCACTACCAGTTCTGGTAACAGTGTGTGGGGTGGTGTTGGGGGAGGATCACTACCAGTTCTGGTAACAGTGTGGGGGTGGTGTTGGGGGAGGATCACTACCAGTTCTGGTAACAGTGTGTGGGGTGGTGTTGGGGGAGGATCACTACCAGTTCTGGTAACAGTGTGTGGGGTGGTGTTGGGGGAGGATCACTACCAGTTCTGGTAACAGTGTGAGGGGTGGTGTTGGGGGATCACTACCAGTTCTGGTAACAGTGTGAGGGGTGGTGTTGGGGGAGGATCACTACCAGTTCTGGTAACAGTGTGTGGGGTGGTGTTGGGGAGAGGATCACTACCAGTTCTGGTAACAGTGTGAGGGGTGGTGTTGGGAGAGGATCACTACCAGTTCTGATAACAGTGTGTGGGGTGGTGTTGGGGGAGGATCACTACCAGTTCTGGTAACAGTGTGAGGGGTGGTGTTGGGGGAGGATCACTACCAGTTCTGGTAACAGTGTGTGGGGTGGTGTTGGGGGAGGATCACTACCAGTTCTGGTAACAGTGTGTAGGGTGGTGTTTGGGGGAGGATCACTACCAGTTCTGGTAACAGTGTGTGGGGTGGTGTTGGGGGAGGATCACTACCAGTTCTGGTAACAGTGTAGGGGGTGGTGTTGGGGGAGGATCACTACCAGTTCTGGTAACAGTGTGTGGGGTGGTGTTGGGGGAGGATCACTACCAGTTCTGGTAACAGTGTGAGGGGTGGTGTTGGGGGAGGATCACTACCAGTTCTGGTAACAGTGTGTGGGGTGGTGTTGGGGGAGGATCACTACCAGTTCTGGTAACAGTGTGTGGGGTGGTGTTGGGGGGAGGATCACTACCAGTTCTAGTAACAGTGTGAGGGGTGGTGTTGGGGGAGGATCACTACCAGTTCTGGTAACAGTGTGTGGGGTGGTGTTGGGAGAAGGATCACTACCAGTTCTGGTAACAGTGTGAGGGGTGGTGATGGGAGGATCACTACAAGTTCTGGTAACAGTGTGAGGGGTGGTGTTGGGGGGAGGATCACTACCAGTTCTGGCAACAGTGTGTGGGGTGGTGTTGGGGGAGGATCACTACCAGTTCTGGTAACAGTGTGTAGGGTGGTGTTGGGGGAGGATCACTACCAGTTCTGGTAACAGTGTGTGGGGTGGTGTTGGGGGTGGATCACTACCAGTTCTGGTAACAGTGTGAGGGGTGGTGTTGGGGGAGGATCACTACCAGTTCTGGTAACAGTGTGTGGGGTGGTGTTGGGGGAGGATCACTACCAGTTCTGGTAACAGTGTGTGGGGTGGTGTTGGGGGAGGATCACTACCAGTTCTGGTAACAGTGTGTGGGGGTGGTGTTGGGGGGATGATCACTACCAGTTCTGGTAACAGTGTGAGGGGTGGTGTTGGGGGGATGATCACTACCAGTTCTGGTAACAGTGTGAGGGGTGGTGTTGGGGGAGGATCACTACCAGTTCTGGTAACAGTGTGTGGGGTGGTGTTGGGGTGAGGATCACTACCAGTTCTGGTAACAGTGTGTGGGGTGGTGTTGGGGGAGGATCACTACCAGTTCTGGTAACAGTGTGAGGGGTGGTGTTGGGGGAGGATCACTACCAGTTCTGGTAACAGTGTGAGGGGTGGTGTTGGGGGAGGATCACTACCAGTTCTGGTAACAGTGTGAGGGGTGGTGTTGGGGGGAGGATCACTACCAGTTCTGGTAACAGTGTGAGGGGTGGTGTTGGGGGAGGATCACTACCAGTTCTGGTAACAGTGTGTGGGGTGGTGTTGGGGGAGGATCACTACCAGTTCTGGTAACAGTGTGTGGGGTGGTGTTGGGGGGAGGATCACTACCAGTTCTGGTAACAGTGTGTGGGGTGGTGTTGGGGGGAGGATCACTACCAGTTCTGGTAACAGTGTGTGGGGTGGTGTTGGGGGGAGGATCACTACCAGTTCTGGTAACAGTGTGAGGGGTGGTGTTGGGGGAGGATCACTACCAGTTCTGGTAACAGTGTGAGGGGTGGTGTTGGGGGGAATGGGACAACTGGCCGCCGCCATCTGGCCGCCGAGGACTGGGGATAAACTGCAACGCCTAATTTTGCGCTCTAAGCAGGTTAGGTAGGTAGGTTAGGTTAGGTTAGGTTAGGTTATGTTAAGTTAGGTTAGGTTAGGTACTTCATGGGCTGGGGCCAGATGGCGGCGGCCAGTTGTCCTAGACCCGTGTTGGGGGAGCATCACTACCAGTTCTGGTAACAGTGTGTGGGGTGGTGTTGGGGGGAGGATCACTACCAGTTCTGGTAACAGTGTGAGGGGTGGTGTTGGGGGGAGGATCACTACCAGTTCTGGTAACAGTGTGAGGGGTGGTGTTGGGGGGAGGATCACTACCAGTTCTGGTAACAGTGTGTAGGGTGGTGTTGGGGGGAGGATCACTACCAGTTCTGGCAACAGTGTGTGGGCTGGTGTTGGGGGAGGATCACTACCAGTTCTGGTAACAGTGTGTAGGGTGGTGTTGGGGGGATGATCACTACCAGTTCTGGTAACAGTGTGTGGGGTGGTGTTGGAGGGAGGATCACTACCAGTTCTGGTAACAGTGTGTGGGGTGGTGTTGGAGGGAGGATCACTACCAGTTCTGGTAACAGTGTGTGGGGTGGTGATGGGGGGAGGATCACTACCAGTTCTGGTAACAGTGTGTAGGGTGGTGTTGGGGGGAGGATCACTACCAGTTCTGGTAACAGTGTGTGGGGTGGTGTTGGGGGGAGGATCACTACCAGTTCTGGTAACAGTGTGAGGGGTGGTGTTGGGGGGAGGATCACTACCAGTTCTGGTAACAGTGTGTGGGGTGGTGTTGGGGAGGATCACTACCAGTTCTGGTAACAGTGTGTGGGGTGGTGTTGGGGGAGGATCACTACCAGTTCTGGTAACAGTGTGAGGGGTGGTGTTGGGGGAGGATCACTACCAGTTCTGGTAACAGTGTGAGGGGTGGTGTTGGGGGAGGATCACTACCAGTTCTGGTAACAGTGTGTGGGGTGGTGTTGGGGGGAGGATCACTACCAGTTCTGGTAACAGTGTGAGGGGTGGTGTTGGGGGAGGATCACTACCAGTTCTGGTAACAGTGTGTTGGGTGGTGTTGGGGAGGATCACTACCAGTTCTGGTAACAGTGTGAGGGGTGGTGTTGGGGGAGGATCACTACCAGTTCTGGTAACAGTGTGTGGGTGGTGTTGGGGGAGGATCACTACCAGTTCTGGTAACAGTGTGTGGGGTGGTGTTGGGGGGAGGATCACTACCAGTTCTGGTAACAGTGTGTGGGGTGGTGTTGGGGGAGGATCACTACCAGTTCTGGTAACAGTGTGTAGGGTGGTGTTGGGGGGAGGATCACTACCAGTTCTGGTAACAGTGTGTGGGGTGGTGTTGGGGGTGGATCACTACCAGTTCTGGTAACAGTGTGAGGGGTGGTGTTGGGGAGAGGATCACTACCAGTTCTGGTAACAGTGTGTGGGGTGGTGTTGGGGGAGGATCACTACCAGTTCTGGTAACAGTGTGTGGGGTGGTGTTGGGGGAGGATCACTACCAGTTCTGGTAACAGTGTGTGGGGTGGTGTTGGGGGGAGGATCACTACCAGTTCTGGTAACAGTGTGTGGGGTGGTGTTGGGGGAGGATCACTACCAGTTCTGGTAACAGTGTGTGGGGTGGTGTTGGGGGGAGGATCACTACCAGTTCTGGTAACAGTGTGTGGGGTGGTGTTGGGGGAGGATCACTACCAGTTCTGGTAACAGTGTGTGGGGTGGTGTTGGGGGAGGATCACTACCAGTTCTGGTAACAGTGTGTGGGGTGGTGTTGGGGGAGGATCACTACCAGTTCTGGTAACAGTGTGAGGGTGGTGTTGGGGGAGGATCACTACCAGTTCTGGTAACAGTGTGAGGGGTGGTGTTGGGGGGAGGATCACTACCAGTTCTGGTAACAGTGTGTGGGGTGGTGTTGGGGGAGGATCACTACCAGTTCTGGTAACAGTGTGAGGGGTGGTGTTGGGGGAGGATCACTACCAGTTCTGGTAACAGTGTGTGGGGTGGTGTTGGGGGGAGGATCACTACCAGTTCTGGTAACAGTGTGAGGGGTGGTGTTGGGGGAGGATCACTACCAGTTCTGGTAACAGTGTGTGGGGTGGTGTTGGGGGAGGATCACTACCAGTTCTGGTAACAGTGTGTGGGGTGGTGTTGGGGGAGGATCACTACCAGTTCTGGTAACAGTGTGTGGGGTGGTGTTGGGGGAGGATCACTACCAGTTCTGGTAACAGTGTGTGGGGTGGTGTTGGGGGAGGATCACTACCAGTTCTGGTAACAGTGTGTGGGGTGGTGTTGGGGGGAGGATCACTACCAGTTCTGGTAACAGTGTGTGGGGTGGTGTTGGGGGAGGATCACTACCAGTTCTGGTAACAGTGTGTGGGGTGGTGTTGGGGGAGGATCACTACCAGTTCTGGTAACAGTGTGTAGGGTGGTGTTGGGGGAGGATCACTACCAGTTCTGGTAACAGTGTGTGGGGTGGTGTTGGGGGAGGATCACTACCAGTTCTGGTAACAGTGTGAGGGGTGGTGTTGGGGGAGGATCACTACCAGTTCTGGTAACAGTGTGAGGGGTGGTGTTGGGGGAGGATCACTACCAGTTCTGGTAACAGTGTGTGGGGTGGTGTTGGGGGAGGATCACTACCAGTTCTGGTAACAGTGTGAGGGGTGGTGTTGGGGGAGGATCACTACCAGTTCTGGTAACAGTGTGTGGGGTGGTGTTGGGGGAGGATCACTACCAGTTCTGGTAACAGTGTGAGGGGTGGTGTTGGGGGAGGATCACTACCAGTTCTGGTAACAGTGTGTGGGGTGGTGTTGGGGGAGGATCACTACCAGTTCTGGTAACAGTGTGTGGGGTGGTGTTGGGGGGAGGATCACTACCAGTTCTGGTAACAGTGTGTGGGGTGGTGTTGGGGGAGGATCACTACCAGTTCTGGTAACAGTGTGTAGGGTGGTGTTGGGGGAGGATCACTACCAGTTCTGGTAACAGTGTGTGGGGTGGTGTTGGGGGAGGATCACTACCAGTTCTGGTAACAGTGTGAGGGGTGGTGTTGGGGGAGGATCACTACCAGTTCTGGTAACAGTGTGTGGGGTGGTGTTGGGGGAGGATCACTACCAGTTCTGGTAACAGTGTGTGGGGTGGTGTTGGGGGAGGATCACTACCAGTTCTGGTAACAGTGTGTGGGGTGGTGTTGGGGGGAGGATCACTACCAGTTCTGGTAACAGTGTGTGGGGTGGTGTTGGGGGAGGATCACTACCAGTTCTGGTAACAGTGTGTGGGGTGGTGTTGGGGGGAGGATCACTACCAGTTCTGGTAACAGTGTGTGGGGTGGTGTTGGGGGAGGATCACTACCAGTTCTGGTAACAGTGTGTGGGGTGGTGTTGGGGGGAGGATCACTACCAGTTCTGGTAACAGTGTGTGGGGTGGTGTTGGGGGAGGATCACTACCAGTTCTGGTAACAGTGTGAGGGGTGGTGTTGGGAGGAGGATCACTACCAGTTCTGGTAACAGTGTGAGGGGTGGTGTTGGGGGAGGATCACTACCAGTTCTGGTAACAGTGTGTGGGGTGGTGTTGGGGGAGGATCACTACCAGTACTGGTAACAGTGTGAGGGGTTGTGTTGGGGGAGGATCACTACCAGTTCTGGTAACAGTGTGTGGGGTGGTGTTGGGGGGAGGATCACTACCAGTTCTGGTAACAGTGTGAGGGGTGGTGTTGGGGGGAGGATCACTACCAGTTCTGGTAACAGTGTGTTGGGTGGTGTTGGGGGAGGATCACTACCAGTTCTGGTAACAGTGTGTGGGGTGGTGTTGGGGGGAGGATCACTACCAGTTCTGGTAACAGTGTGTGGGGTGGTGTTGGGGGAGGATCACTACCAGTTCTGGTAACAGTGTGTAGGGTGGTGTTGGGGGGAGGATCACTACCAGTTCTGGTAACAGTGTGTGGGGTGGTGTTGGGGGAGGATCACTACCAGTTCTGGTAACAGTGTGAGGGGTGGTATTGGGGAGAGGATCACGACCAGTTCTGGTAACAGTGTGTGGGGTGGTGTTGGGGGAGGATCACTACCAGTTCTGGTAACAGTGTGTGGGGTGGTGTTGGGGGAGGATCACTACCAGTTCTGGTAACAGTGTGTGGGGTGGTGTTGGGGGGAGGATCACTACCAGTTCTGGTAACAGTGTGAGGGGTGGTGTTGGGGGGAGGATCACTACCAGTTCTGGTAACAGTGTGAGGGGTGGTGTTGGGGGAGGATCACTACCAGTTCTGGTAACAGTGTGAGGGGTGGTGTTGGGGGAGGATCACTACCAGTTCTGGTAACAGTGTGAGGGGTGGTGTTGGGGGAGGATCACTACCAGTTCTGGTAACAGTGTGAGGGGTGGTGTTGGGGGGAGGATCACTACCAGTTCTGGTAACAGTGTGTGGGGTGGTGTTGGGGGAGGATCACTACCAGTTCTGGTAACAGTGTGAGGGGTGGTGTTGGAGGAGGATCACTACCAGTTCTGGTAACAGTGTGTGGGGTGGTGTTGAGGGGAGGATCACTACCAGTTCTGGTAACAGTGTGAGGGGTGGTGTTGGGGGAGGATCACTACCAGTTCTGGTAACAGTGTGTGGGGTGGTGTTGGGGAGAGGATCACTACCAGTTCTGGTAACAGTGTGAGGGTGGTGTTGGGGGAGGATCACTACCAGTTCTGGTAACAGTGTGTGGGGTGGTGTTGGGGGAGGATCACTACCAGTTCTGGTAACAGTGTGTAGGGTGGTGTTGGGGGAGGATCACTACCAGTTCTGGTAACAGTGTGTGGGTTGGTGTTGGGGGGAGGATCACTACCAGTTCTGGTAACAGTGTCAGGGGTGGTGTTGGGGGAGGATCACTACCAGTTCTGGTAACAGTGTGTGGGGTGGTGTTGGGGGAGGATCACTACCAGTTCTGGTAACAGTGTGAGGGGTGGTGTTGGGGGAGGATCACTACCAGTTCTGGTAACAGTGTGAGGGGTGGTGTTGGGGGAGGATCACTACCAGTTCTGCAAACAGTGTGTGGGGTGGTGTTGGGGGAGGATCACTACCAGTTCTGGTAACAGTGTGTGGGGTGGTATTGGGGAGAGGATCACTACCAGTTCTGGTAACACTGTGAGGGGTGGTGTTGGGGGAGGATCACTACCAGTTCTGGTAACAGTGTGTGGGGTGGTGTTGGGGGAGGATTACTACCAGTTCTGGTAACAGTGTGTAGGGTGGTGTTGGGGGAGGATCACTACCAGTTCTGGCAACAGTGTGTGGGGTGGTGTTGGGGGGAGGATCACTACCAGTTCTGGTAACAGTGTGAGGGGTGGTGTTGGGGGAGGATCACTACCAGTTCTGGTAACAGTGTGAGGGGTGGTGTTGGGGGAGGATCACTACCAGTTCTGGTAACAGTGTGTGGGGTGGTGTTGGGGGAGGATCACTACCAGTTCTGGTAACAGTGTGTGGGGTGGTGTTGGGGGGAGGATCACTACCAGTTCTGGTAACAGTGTGAGGGGTGGTGTTGGGGGAGGATCACTACCAGTTCTGGTAACAGTGTGTGGGGTGGTGTTGGGGGAGGATCACTACCAGTTCTGGTAACAGTGTGTGGGGTGGTGTTGGGGGAGGATCACTACCAGTTCTGGTAACAGTGTGTGGGGTGGTGTTGGGGGAGGATCACTACCAGTTCTGGTAACAGTGTGTGGGGTGGTGTTGGGGGAGGATCACTACCAGTTCTGGTAACAGTGTGAGGGGTGGTGTTGGGGGGAGGATCACTACCAGTTCTGGTAACAGTGTGTGGGGTGGTGTTGGGGGAGGATCACTACCAGTTCTGGTAACAGTGTGTGGGGTGGTGTTGGGGGGAGGATCACTACCAGTTCTGGTAACAGTGTGTGGGGTGGTGTTGGGGGGAGGATCACTACCAGTTCTGGTAACAGTGTGTGGGGTGGT
The DNA here is from genome assembly GCA_958450375.1 of Homarus gammarus. Lineage (NCBI taxonomy): Eukaryota > Metazoa > Arthropoda > Malacostraca > Decapoda > Nephropidae > Homarus > Homarus gammarus. The sequence goes on along the minus strand of CAUDMG010003199.1, from coordinate 86,733 downwards.
GTTGGGGGAGGATCACTACCAGTTCTGGTAACCGTGTGTGGGGTAGTGTTGGGGGGAGGATCACTACCAGTTCTTGTAACCGTGTGTGGGGTAGTGTTGGGGGAGGATCACTACCAGTTCTGGTTGTACTGCTCACATCATGGTCATTCCTAAAAACCCCATTTAATTCATATTACGCTATATAACATTCAAATCCACCGCTTGTAGAACCCCAGAAAACGGGAAACCTTGATAAAGGACAACTCACCTACTCAATGTTCTTAGACCATGTGTTGTATTGTACCCAGGTACAGTTATATCATATTAAGTGTATGTATTCATAGCATTAAGGAGAACTCAGGGTATGCATAAGACGAATGTTAAAGTCCAGTTGAGCCGGACTAGTGTACTGTAAGACTAAGTGTGGATAAGGGTTTGAAGGTCATACTATTTACGTCTGTGAGCGTGTAGCGAACATAACTTCCACAGATATCATATGAAAATACATGAGAACAATGATCTGGAAAAAGGATAAATGTATCAGACTATGTGAGGTGTTGGAAGTGACCCAGAAACTATACTTGAATGGAAATATCTTGTATGCGTTGGTATGAAATTAATACACCTCGTATCCTCACGTGACATATACCCACGACAGGTACAGTGATCAGAGAATCTTATGTCTGTGTTCAAATAGTGCAATGTGTGAGAGGAGGATCCCTCATTACAGTTTTAAGTGAAGTTGATACACCCCCGCCATGAACCTTCAGTCTTTGTTTCAAGGTGCGTCATGTACCCGCTTCGGGTGTGCGTAGATATTATAACCCAATGAATTTACCCACGAAACTAGCAAACCAAGACCTTACCTTAGAGGGTAATTTAAGATTAAAATATGTGTTTATACGGCATGAGTGACAATATACCGCAAAGTGTTCAAGTGAGAACCGTAAGAAATAAATGTAAAAATTAAAGATTGGAAACTGTAGGCCTACTCGGTGAGGAACAGTGGGCATTGCCCTCAGTATCCCCGGTTCTACCGGTGCCTCAGGTCAGTGTCCTATCGGGCTATATCCCGCCCTATAATTAAGGTTTATATAGAAGTTATTACAGTTTAAAGCTTTGCCTGATATATAAGTGTAATAGTAATGTGTTAGGGGGTGTGATAACCGCCCGTCAGGCATTATTTCTCAGTATCCCCCATTCTACCGTCGCCTCAGGTTCCATGCGGTCGGAGTGCCTTGCCGCCCGGCCGCCATTATCCCTCTGAGCGTCACAACAGGTGGTGACTACTCCCAGCTATGCCAATCCACTGTGAACCTGTGGATTACCAACACACCACTCCAAATGAGTAGTCACATATAAGGAGACCGTGAGAAACTCTGCGGTCGTCACTTGGAGCGACCTATAATACCAGGCGTAGAAATAGTGCTGGTATGTCTCTAAGTGAAGCCCTCGTCTCTACCTACCCACCGAGGGCGGTGTGCGAACGAGGTGCCTGTTGTGTATACCTAAAAGTCAAAAGGAGTCCCATACTTGCAGGTATGGAGTGTAACATGTGTGTTGAGATGGTGCTACTATGTATGATAACCGACGGTGCTATATTCCATACAGGTGGAGCAGTCTGATGTGTTAAGGGATAGTGTAAGAAGGAATGACTGAGGTAAGGTGGTCACAGATTGTTATGCAATAAGTATGTGGATGACACGCCATTAATGTAAGAGTCTGGTGTCCATCTGGGTAACCAACATTTTCGTTGTTCTTCCGAGGAAGACCCATTCATGTGTATGTTTTTTACCAATATGCTATATAAGGAATAAACAAATTAAGACATGTTATGGTTTTACCCTTCTTTCCCCTTATCGATCTGGTCAATGGAAAACCTAACCCAATGCCTAGTCCACTCTGCACGCTACCTAACGAGCTACATGCTGTCCAGAGGGGGTCTGGTGGCAGCGACCCTTAGAAATTAAGATTTGAGTTAAGTATTTACCCTTAGTATTAACGACCCCAGAATCTGGCGGTATATGGTAACAGTGTGAGGGGTGGTGTTGGAGGGAGGATTACTACCAGTTCTGGCAACAGTGTGTGTGGTGGTGTTGGGGGAGAATCACTACCAGTTCTGGTAACAGTGTGTGGGTTGGTGTTGGGGGAGGATCACTGCCAGTTCTGGTAACAGTGTGTGGGGTGGTGTTGGAGGAGGATCACTACCAGTTCTGGTAACAGTGTGTTGGGTGGTGTTGGGGGAGGATCACTACCAGTTCTGGTAACAGTGTGAGGGGTGGTGTTGGGGGAGGATCACTACCTGTTCTGGTAACAGTGTGAGGGGTGGTGTTGGGGGAGGATCACTACCAGTTCTGGTAACAGTGTGAGGGGTGGTGTTGGAGGAGGATCACTACCAGTTCTGGTAACAGTGTGTGGGGTGGTGTTGGTCACTACGAACCACTACCTCGGGTCATGTCTTGTTTCATGCACAACTATAACGAGGTGAATATAACAACATGTTACCTTTACACAATATATATCCTAATATGATCATTAAATTGACCTTATTCATCGCACTATATCCACACTAAGCTCATTCTGCATAGAGGAGAGTTCATACTTACTCCACCAGGGTTTGGATGAGTGTGTCGGGGAGAGGCCTTTCGTTGAGGAGGGCAGAAATGTCCAAGGAGGCAGTATGGTCTCCAACATCACGAGGTAAGGAGACACTCTATGTTATATGTTCAGTTACATTATAAACTTGGGTGGTCGTATAAAGATTTATAACCTATATATTGGTGTCCGAGATATAAGTACGAATGACTCATCCAAAGTCACATATATGTGGGAGAGTAGCAGTCATTCTCACCCTGTCCACCCGTCTCTCTCTTTATGATGTACCGGGTATTATAGGTACATTGACCTAACAAGAGACAGATGAACGGGCGGACGGAGACAGAGGGAAAATATCAATTTTATTACAGTATATGGCCCACCACATTACACGCAGATATCCGTCCTCAGTGTGTAGTCCTTGGGTGGACACGACGATGCACAGATTCATGGGGAAATAAAGAGTTATGAAGCATAGTGACTAAATATTTGTCTGATATTTGTTGCAGAATTTAACCAGGCTAAAGGAAGACTCCAACAGAGAGCACATTGGGCTACGGGATGTGCTGATAGACCCGAAACTATCAGCAAACGTGGAGCCATCATGAGCCATCATGTTTTTGAAAGCCATCGTCTGGGAAAAAAGAGTCAACATTTAAACTGTGAAGAAGTGGACAAGGCGGTGGGATGGGGAGGGCAACCTCGCTACCCGTCCTATAAAGAAGTGGCCGTCCAAGAATTGTAACTCACTACGAACCACTGCCTAGGGTCATGTCTTGTTTCAAACGAAGGAATAAGGTGCTTGATCCTGCAGTTAGGAAAGAAATATTAAGTCAGGCAAAAAGCGATGCAACACTTGAATTTGTCAGTCGCTACAGACAGGAAGTTCATGATTTTTTTTTTAACTGTAATCTCGACGGACGAGAAATCGTTCTCGACTAAGGGTCATGTTCTGTATGTTGTCAGCCTCTAAATACCAGGTATAGTAGGCCAAACATCCAGAGCTGCACTGGAGTGGGCGCTGCAGTGTTTCATTTCATGGATGAATGTGGTGTGTGGGGAGCAGACAAAGGTAGACGGTAACCTTACCTCCGTCAAGTACCGAAGATATACTGAATACACTTCCACTTTCCATTCGTGAGATGACCATTGCAGCTCCTGCCCCTGTTAGGTTTGGTCATGATCGTTCAACAATTTATACGAGCCGCTTGGTAGGGGAATGGTTCCCAGAACATCCCCAATTAGAGGTTATAGAATGGCCAAGTAAAGAAAATATTTGGGCCATGATGGCCAGGACGTGGGATCTAGAGGGTGATATAAACCAGGAAGCCATCACCAGGGATGAATGCAAATCTAAAACATATCCCCAACTATTTTAAACGTCTTGTTGAATCTGTTCCTACATACAATGATGGAAGCTAATGGAGGATGGGTAAAGTGTTAGGTCAGTCAGTAGTCTCACATCCATTTCCTAATCCCAGCTGTGTTATGACAGTGTGTTGCACTTATTACTGTTTGATTTATTATATTTTGATGTATTTATTTACAATTACAAGAAAAATATATTTTTCATTCTACATATAAAATATTATTCAATGCTTCGACCAATCACAAGTCTTCATTTCATAAAAACTTAAGACGTCACGATATTGCATTAGATATAATCGGTGTGTTAAGTGTTTGGGAGATAACTTGTGTAGTTATTGTTATAATATATATATATATATATATATATATATATATATATATATATATATATATTTATATATATATATATACATATATATATATATATATATATATATATATATATATGCTGATAACCACCAGGAAAGAAGAAAACACGAAGTTCCCAAGCGCTTTCGTGTAATTCACATCTTCAGGGGTGAGTACAGACTAGATAGAGTAATGCAGAACAAGATGAATATATACAGAGGAGGGTGAGACCAGGTCCACAATGGTCAGGTAATGACCCTACTAATCTTTAAATGGCACACAACGGTTGGTGGTTGGGTCAGATGGGACAGTGACCCGCCCTCTCACCTGATCACAAATCTTCTTAATTACAAAGTTGTCCAGCTTGTACAAGCCGTTACTCAAATTCATGTTGAATGCTTCGGTATGTTTAATAAGACTAGATTCTATGATGTTCCTACTATCAATTGAATTACATGGTAATATTGAGGAGGCATTATCCCAGTCAATGCAATGCTTGTTATCCCTCAAATGAACAAACAGTGCATTGGATTCCTGGCCTGTCCTGACACTGTATTTGTGTTGTTTAATTCTAGTTACAAGATCTTTACCTGTCTGGCCTAAGTAAAACATATTACATTCCTTGCAAGGAACTTTATAAATGCAACCAATTGTGTTGTTGGGGGAGTTCTTGATTAACATTTGTTTAACAGTGCATGAGTTTTTAAATGCCACATTGACGTTCCAAGATTTTAGCTGTGCCGGAATGTGTGAGAAATTTTTGTGAAATGGTAATATTAAGATATTCTTATGGTCATGGGTGGGCTTGGGATCAGTTCTATAAAAAGTTTTCTTAGTAATGTTTAAGCGACCTATAATACCAGGCGTAGAAATAGTGCTGGTATGTCTCTAAGTGAAGCCCTCGTCTCTACCTACCCACCGAGGGCGGTGTGCGAACGAGGTGCCTGTTGTGTATACCTAAAAGTCAAAAGGAGTCCCATACTTGCAGGTATGGAGTGTAACATGTGTGTTGAGATGGTGCTACTATGTATGATAACCGACGGTGCTATATTCCATACAGGTGGAGCAGTCTGATGTGTTAAGGGATAGTGTAAGAAGGAATGACTGAGGTAAGGTGGTCACAGATTGTTATGCAATAAGTATGTGGATGACACGCCATTAATGTAAGAGTCTGGTGTCCATCTGGGTAACCAACATTTTCGTTGTTCTTCCGAGGAAGACCCATTCATGTGTATGTTTTTTACCAATATGCTATATAAGGAATAAACAAATTAAGACATGTTATGGTTTTACCCTTCTTTCCCCTTATCGATCTGGTCAATGGAAAACCTAACCCAATGCCTAGTCCACTCTGCACGCTACCTAACGAGCTACATGCTGTCCAGAGGGGGTCTGGTGGCAGCGACCCTTAGAAATTAAGATTTGAGTTAAGTATTTACCCTTAGTATTAACGACCCCAGAATCTGGGGCAAAGCTACTCTCATTAAACATCTTACTTCAACGTCCCCTCCACTGCCTTACATGTACGGTTTAATCAAGACCCACAAGCCCAATAACCCAGCAAGACCCATCATTAGCTCTGTTGGGTCAATCTCTTATAAACTATCTAAATGGTTAGTTTCCTTACTAAACCCCCTAGTTGGCAACATTTCTAACTCCAATATCAAGAATAATATGGATCTGGTTGATAAACTCAATAACTTGCACATTAATCATGATTTTAAACTGGTCAGCTTTGATGTAACGTCACTTTTTACAAAGGTCCCAGTTGATGATTTACTAGAGTTCCTCATAGATTCCCTGGATAACATTTCACTGCCCGTCTCGAAAGATGACTTCATCGAACTCATCAAACTATGTATTAAGGATTGCAAATTCGAATTCAATGAGGAATATTATGCTCAAAAATTTGGTATGGCAATGGGTAATCCACTCTCACCTGTATTAAGCAACCTATATATGGAATTCTTTGAAAAGAAACTATTAAGTAATATTTTACCACCCTCAGCAGTCTGGTTTAGATATGTTGATGATGTATTATGTCTCTGGCCATGCAATGAGGACCTAAAAGTTTTCCTACCACAACTTAACAACTTAGCCCCCTCGATCAAATTCACTGTGGAATTAGAGCAAGACTGTAAATTGCCATTCCTAGACTGTCTGATACACAGAATAGGTAACACTTTCAAGTTCAGTATTTATAGAAAACCAACCAATGTGTGTTCATACATTCATTATTATTCTGCCCACCATAATAAAGTCAAACAGTCAGTATTTACAACAATGTTTTTACGTGCCTTGAGAATTTGCAGTCCGGAATTCATCGATGAGGAATACAAATATATATATAATATTGGCTCAAACCTTAAATACCCTAGATCTTTCATAGACAAATGCTTAAACATTACTAAGAAAACTTTTTATAGAACTGATCCCAAGCCCACCCATGACCATAAGAATATCTTAATATTACCATTTCACAAAAATTTCTCACACATTCCGGCACAGCTAAAATCTTGGAACGTCAATGTGGCATTTAAAAACTCATGCACTGTTAAACAAATGTTAATCAAGAACTCCCCCAACAACACAATTGGTTGCATTTATAAAGTTCCTTGCAAGGAATGTAATATGTTTTACTTAGGCCAGACAGGTAAAGATCTTGTAACTAGAATTAAACAACACAAATACAGTGTCAGGACAGGCCAGGAATCCAATGCACTGTTTGTTCATTTGAGGGATAACAAGCATTGCATTGACTGGGATAATGCCTCCTCAATATTACCATGTAATTCAATTGATAGTAGGAACATCATAGAATCTAGTCTTATTAAACATACCGAAGCATTCAACATGAATTTGAGTAACGGCTTGTACAAGCTGGACAACTTTGTAATTAAGAAGATTTGTGATCAGGTGAGAGGGCGGGTCACTGTCCCATCTGACCCAACCACCAACCGTTGTGTGCCATTTAAAGATTAGTAGGGTCATTACCTGACCATTGTGGACCTGGTCTCACCCTCCTCTGTATATATTCATCTTGTTCTGCATTACTCTATCTAGTCTGTACTCACCCCTGAAGATGTGAATTACACGAAAGCGCTTGGGAACTTCGTGTTTTCTTCTTTCCTGGTGGTTATCAGCATATACCTAGATCACGCGCACCTACAGTGATTTACTTGCATATATATATATATATATATATATATATATATATATATATATATATATATATATATATATATATATATATATATATATATAGTGTTACGCTGTCTTTTAATTTACTTTAATATCCAGGTTCTAGGTGTAACCAAACAAAAAAAAGTGAAGTAAATCAAAAGGGAATAAAAATAAATAAAGTAAACCTTTAGGAATTTAATTAAATTAAATACTAACACAACAAAGAGCCTAGTTGGCTGTCACAACAAATTGATTCACTATCGAAAACTTTAAGACACAAATGATACTAAAACATCGAAACATCAAAAGAACTGCATAAATATATAGAAATAAAATAAAGCATTGGATTACGTTAACACTGCACAAACATATAAAATAACTAACACTAAAATTAACTAACATGAAACAAAAACTGAATCACTTAAATGTAACTAAGCAAGCACTGATGGACACATAAGACATGAATAGGTACTCACATAGATATACCACATTGGTGGCGACAGGAACAACACAGAAATAAAATAAAGTATAAGTAACAGGTGACGGGTGTCACTCAAAAGAACGTGAACTGAATGACAAGAGGACTGGACTGAACTCCGTCTGCTGGTGGGGTACTATATATAAGGTCGGCTCCCGCCAGTGCGACCTGCGGGTGAAACATGGGTCGTTTAACTATGCAGATGGTCGGTAGAGAAACAAAGAATGCTTGTTACAATACTAAATGAAGAAATAAGATGGGCTTGAACAAATAATAACAGTTAAAACCTTAACAGCACAGGGAAAGGTGACTAGAATATATAATAGTAAATATAACACATCATTACAGGAATAATATGGAACAACATGGAAGCATGTTATAAAAAATACGTAATAGAAAATGCGACACGGTCGTAACAAAAAAAAAAAAAAAAAAAAAAAAAATAATAATAATATAATATATATATATATATATATATATATATATATATATATATATATATATATATATATATATATATATATATATATATAATGTGTATGTGTAACTAAATATAATTACAGTACAAGAAAATTGTAGAAATTGCTTCATTCATTAAATCCAATATTATTTAATACATCCCCCACTCACATGTGTTCATGCAATAATATAAAGCAAACTGAGAAAATCTAGACTATACATTTGATATAATCATTAATGGGACAATGTATTGTTGCATGGAAACAAGCCATAGCAGGTTAAAATATATGTAGATAGGGGTGCAAAATGGCTTGGTGATGAATATAACGCACAAAGGTAACATAATTATGCTGTTGTATTCACCTCATATTAGTTGTGCATGAATCGTGGCAGTAATCCACCACCTCCCTCCCCAACACCACCCCTCACCCCCTACGACAGGTACAGTTGCCTCTAAATGAACATACAGTACCACACCTTAGGACTATATATAAGTGGCCGTATTCCTAGTCGTGGCACACAGCGCCACATTCAGTGCTGAATAAATGGGCATAAAACACTGAAATTACCCTGTTTGTGGTAATAAACAAACAACAATAATACGTGTTATGTGGCAGTGTAGCCTCAACCGAGTGACTAGGGCTGAACTACGGGAACAGAGTAATCCACAGCTTGACACCCATGACTACGGTGTTGCATTGGTACTTCTCGTAAAGATGCCACTTAACACACACAGGTGGTGGTACTGCCTCCCACACTTCCACCTGCGACAGTCACCATTGTCAATCATCCTCTCGGAGAGTTGTGAACCACGGAAATATGAACCCGCGTCCTAAGTAGCTTGTGACGTGGAGTGGGGGACCGGTGGGAGAGGAGGGGGGGCCGGTAGGAGGGGATGGTGACGGGGTGGGTGGGGGGGGGGGTATGAGTGGAGGTGGGCTAGAGTAGTAGTGCGGCTCTGTATTTTTTATTATTTAGAAACATATAATAAGTTAACCTGTCGCTTAATACCATGATTAACTCATACTGGCCGTGAGCCAACATTTAGTCATTCTCGTTTTGTACAACTACTGTCACCAGAACAGATCCTCACACACCAACAATATTCACAGTAACGCTTGTTACAATATCTGTGTCGCCTTCGGCTGCCCTAATTACAGGGAACTACTGATATTTGTTTAATTTCCGGTACCACATTAATCTCTCTATTACGTATTAATAGTTTGCTTAATAAATAATGAGTTGTAGCTGGAGACGCTTTACCTCGCCCCCTCCCACCCCTGTTACCACTCCTACCCTCCTCACACCCCCCGCACCCAACTCCAGGTCACGGGTGAATGGGTTCATACTCCCGTGATTCGCAACTTTCGGAGATTACGATTGACAACAGGGAACATTAACATTTAGTTAGTTAATCTAACACATTCGGAGGAGAGTGACAAGACTAATCCCGGGCATTAGGAACCTTGAGTACAGAGACAGGTTAAAGCATCTTACTTTGCACTACCTCGAGAGACGTAGAGTGAGGGGGGATATGATAGAGGTGTATAAATGGAAGTCAAGGCTAAACAAAGGGGACATTACAAAGGTACTCAAACTATCCAATCAGGAGCAAACTCGTAACAATGATTTAAATTAGACAAATTTAGATTTAGGCGCGAGACAGGTAAACATTGGTTTGGAAATAGAGTAGTGGATGAGTGGAACAAGTTACCAAACATCATCATTAACTAGAATACGCTGGATAGCTTCAAACATAGGTTGTATGGACATATGAGCAATAGGGGCTGGGTGTAAATGGGGCTGCCCAGTATGGGCCAATAGGCCCGCTGCAGTTTCCTCCATTCTCATGTTCTTATGTTATGTGTTGTGTTAGAGCAGTGTGAGGTAGTGTGGTGTTGTGTTAGAGGAGTGTGAGGTAGTGTGGTGTTGTGTTAGAGCAGTGTGAGGTAGTGTGGTGTTGTGTTAGAGCAGTGTGAGGTAGTGTGGTGTGGTGTTAGAGCAGTGTGAGGTAGTGTGGTTTTGTGTTAGAGCAGTGTGAGGTAGTGTGGTGTTGTGTTAGAGCAGTGTGAGGTAGTGTGGTGTTGTGTTAGAGCAGTGTGAGGTAGTGTGGTGTTGTGTTAGAGCAGTGTGAGGTAGTGTGGTGTTGTGTTAGAGCAGTGTGAGGTAGTGTGGTGTTGTGTTAGAGCAGTGTGAGGTTGTGTGGTGTTGTGTTAGAGCAGTGTGAGGTAGTGTGGTGTTGTGTTAGAGCAGTATGAGGTAGTGTGGTGTTGTGTTAGAGCAGTGTGAGGTTGTGTGGTGTTGTGTTAGAGCAGTGTGAGGTAGTGTGGTGTTGTGTTAGAGCAGTGTGAGGTAGTGTGTTGTGTTAGAGCAGTGTGAGGTAGTGTGGTGTTGTGTTAGAGCAGTGTGAGGTAGTGGGGTGTTGTGTTAGAGCAGTGTGAGGTAGTGTGGTGTTGTGTTAGAGCAGTGTGAGGTAGTGTGGTGTTGTGTTAGAGCAGTGTGAGGTAGTGTGGTGTTGTGTTAGAGCAGTGTGAGGCAGTGTGGTGTTGTGTTAGAGCAGTGTGAGGTAGTGTGGTGTTGTGTTAGAGCAGTGTGTGGTAGTGTGGTGTTGTGTTAGAGCAGTGTGAGGTAGTGTGGTGTTGTGTTAGAGCAGTGTGAGGTGGTGTTGTGTTAGAGCAGTGTGAGGTAGTGTGGTGTTGTGTTAGAGGAGTGTGAGGTAGTGTGGTGTTGTGTTAGAGCAGTGTGAGGTAGTGTGGTGTTGTGTTAGAGCAGTGTGAGGTAGTGTGGTGTTGTGTTAGAGCAGTGTGAGGTAGTGTGGTGTTGTGTTAGAGCAGTGTGAGGTAGTGTGGTGTTGTGTTAGAGCAGTGTGAGGTAGTGTGGTGTGGTGTTAGAGCAGTGTGATGTAGAACAGTGCATTAAAGGAAGGATAGAAATAATCAGATAAAAATTAAATCAACTATAAATATTCACTTCCGGCAGCAGCCTTTGTCACAGTGTGTTAGCCCCGCTACTGTCTATCTCCCCCCCCCCCCTCCCGTCAGGCCATCACTCTCGCTCACTCTCTCTCTATCTTCACCTCTCACTCTCATTCTCTCTCTCTATTTTCACCTCAAACACTCTCTCATTTTCTCTCTATCTTCACCTCTCACTTTCTCATTTTCTCTCTCTATCTTCCTTCACCTCTCACTCTCTCTCTCTATCTTCACCACTCACTCTCTCTCTCTTATACATTGTTCTGCTTCTCTCTCTAGTCTTAATCTCTCTGCATCAGTCATTGTATTATTTGTACACAGTCTCATTCTCTCCCTCCTCCTTTCGTTTTCTCTGCGTCTCACTCTATCTTGTCCACTGACTTTCTATTACTTATCTCCTTTCTTTCTCTTTATCGTTAAGTCTTTCTCTCTTCCTGTTCATGAGGTGAGAGACAATATGTGAGGCTGTCTACCAGCTGTCAGCCTCACATAACTGAGGTGCTCATGAGGTTATAAGAAACAAACTGTCAAAGGTAAAAGTCCATAAGAGTCCCGGCCCTGACCTGGTGCATCCCAGAGTGCTGAGAGAGTTGTGCAACGAGCTTGTCGAGTCTCTGAAGATCCTGTTCTGTAAATGCCTGGATGAACAAAAGGTCCCCAGTGAATGGAAAATGGCTCATGTGAGTCCTATCATTCAAGAAGGGCGATCGTCACTCCACGAACAACTATAGACCGGTGACCCTGACCAGCATAATATGTAAAGTACTTGAGAGTATTATCAGAGATGCTGCGATGGAACATCTACTACGAAACAACCTTGTAAAGGATTACCAACACGGTTTTATGCCGGGGCGCTCCTGCTTAACACAATTGCTCCAGGTTTTGGATAATTGGACCCATATTCTGGAACGGGGTGGTAATATCGACAATATATACCTAGATTTTGCCAAGGCTTTCGACAGTGTACCCCACGAAAGGCTGAAAATCAAACTGGAAGGGTACGGGATCCGGGGAAATGTCCTCGCGTGGAAAGAAGACTTTCTACGTGACCACAATCAGTGTGTGGTGATTAATGGCACGAAATTATCATGTGTACCTGTGACAAGTGTGGTACCACAGGGCAGCATATTTGGCCCAGTGTGTTTTTTTTTTTCATTGATGACATATCAGGAGCTATACATTCCTCCATACACATATTTGCGGACGATGCAAGATATTCGAAATTAAGAACCAAAAATACTGTGAAGTGCTGCAGAAGGATCTCTGTGATCTTCAGAAGTGGTCGAAGAAATGGCTGCTAAGAATCAACTTCACTAAGTGTAAGAGGATGCACCTGGGACGTACCAACGGTAAGGAGGCATATCATATGTTCTAACAGGACGAAGAAACTGCACTAGTTGAGAGAGAATGTGAAAAGGACCTGGGTGTGTATGTTGACAATGAAGTGAAGATCTCGGGCCATTGTGACAAGGATATAAATCAAGCAACTAAACTAGTGAGTTACTTCCTCGCCTGGAGTACTGTCACCCCGTCTGGTCCCCGAGATATACTAGGGACTGTCAGTTGGTAGAAAATGGGCAAAGGAGGGCCACCACACTGGTGCCGGCACTACGGCACCTCCGTTACCCAGAGAGATTAGAACGCCTGCAATTGCCTAACTTTTATTATAGACGGGCAAGGGGTGACCTAATTGAAGTTTATAAACTTCTCAGAGGGCATAGAATAACATACGTAAATCATTTGGAAAGTTCAACCTCCTCCAACCTGAACTGTTTCCACCACCCGGTACTGTTACGATGGTTCATTCGACCAACCTGCTGTGTTTTATTCTCAGTTGAATTCTTCTGCTTTCTTCTGTGTGTCGTCCTTTTCTTCCTATCATACATGATCTCATCACTATCACTACCTTCACTTTTCTTCACCAACTCTCGCCTCTTCTTCTTTTATTTCTTACTAATCACCTCTTGAAAACTATCTGTCACCTCCTTTGTTGTTGGCCGCGGATCATCTGCTTCCGATTCTCTACTTGAAAGCCGCAGGTCGTCTTCTATGCTGTTGAGTAGTACAATCTTTTCTTCTCTAGCCAAAGTCTTCCCAAGTTTCTGCCCACCACTTGCCCCAGGCAAAGAGCAAAGCTTAGGCAGCCAGTGAAAATAAGCAGTGTTGTCACAGAGTACAAGGCTGACACGTCCGACCAGCACACGACCAACGTTCAGAGAATCTTTTGTGTATAGAACACTTTCGACTTTTACCGGATGGCTTGCTGTATTACAAGATATTGAACACTTATGGTCAAGAGGAACTGCGGATAATTGTCCCAGATTGCCATACCAAGGTTGCCTTGTGTATTGGTCAGTCTTCCTGTGTCCGGAGATGGAGGCTTCAAGGTAAGTCTGTCGCTCTTCCCCTCCTATAAAGTAACTGGGGAAGAAGTTTGCCCTGCGTGCAGGATGAGTGGAATGGAAGGTTAAACTCTGGGACCAGAAGTTCCCATGGTGCTAGTGAGTATTGTATGACCACCGAGTATCGGTGCGGATACTTCTATTGGGTACCGTCATCTCTCTTCAACTATAGGTGTATGTGGTTTGTCTAACCAAGTCCTGGTGTGAGGTCGACGACCCTGATGGTTGATCTTACACTCCGGAGGTGGGAGTACTTTTTAAATGATTGTTTGGTGCTATATATGTAGTACAACTTGACAGTAATGGTGTATTGTGGGCCAGTGTCGTGGAGCACGGTTACGGGTATGGTGGAGAACAACACCCATGACTCATAAACCCAGAAGTAAAGTAATAAGAATACGCGGATGAGCCGCCCCCTGACGAGTCATGAGTGATTTTCTCGGTTCACAGATAATTTGGGGTTTCATGTATGTGCCTGATGAGTTGGTCTCTGATGAAATCAGGCCATTATGACTGACATTTTTTTTCTCGGGGTTAATATTATTTGTGGGTTTTCCAAATAACTATGTTATGTTATGTTATGGATATGTGTGCTGCTGAGTTAAGGATCCGTCTAGTTGTGTTCTAATGGGAGTGTCAGTGGGCTTAAACTCAGGGAAGTGCAACCCTTGACCTCAGCAACTCATGAGGTCATTCTGGGACCAGGTTCATATTTGTCTATGCTGATGATAGTGGTGTCTAGTGATGAAAGATGTGCTGAGGAATTAATCCAAATGAATCATTGTGCCATTAATAGTGGTGACTAGTGATGAAAGATGTGCTGACAGGTTAATCCAATTAATTATTGTCTCTTGTTCAATTAATATGTGTTTTAGTGCTGTAAGGACGGTGCTGTTAGGTAATACAAGTGTCATATCAGTGCATCTCTTAGCCCCAACCTCAGGACCACCAGTCACGGTACATACTTTATTAATTTTGTTTGTGCTGATTCAGTATTCTGAGGGGCCCTTCCACTGCCTTACCATCCATTTAAATAAACCCCAATAGGAATCTCCGACAGGTTACGTATATATATATATTATACACAATATCTAATAGACCTTTTTCATTTATTAAACTATCTCTCCATGTTTACGGAAATGACGTCACTGTTCCAGTTTACCATCAGCAGGGTAGGAGGACCCGCAGCCCGGTCACCAGTATAAGGCACATCATCCTCACCATCAGCAGGGTAGGAGGACCCGCGGCCCGGTCACCAGTATAAGGCACATCATCCTCACCATCAGCAGGGTAGGAGGACCCGCGGCCCGGTCACCAGTATAAGGCACATCATCCTCACCATCAACAGGGTAGGAGGACCCGCGGCCCGGTCATCAGTATAAGGCACATCATCCTCACCATCAGCAAGGTAGGAGGACCCGCGGCCCAGTCACCAGTATAAGGCACATCATCCTCACCATCAGCAGGGTAGGAGGACCCGCAGCCCGGTCACCAGTATAAGGCACATCATCCTCACCATCAGCAGGGTAGGAGGACCCGCGGCCCGGTCACCAGTATAAGGCACATCATCCTCACCATCAGCAAGGTAGGAGGACCCGCGGCCCGGTCACCAGTATAAGGCACATCATCCTCACCATCAGCAGGGTAAGAGGACCCGCGGCCCAGTCACCAGTATAAGGGACATCATCCTCACCATCAGCAGGGTAGGAGGACCCGCGGCCCGGTCACCAGAATAGGGCACATCATCCTCACCATCAGCAGGGTAGGAGGACCCGCGGCCCAGTCACCAGTATAAGGCACATCATCCTCACCATCAGCAGGGTAGGAGGACCCACGCCCGGTCACCAGTATAAGGCACATCATCCTCACCATCAGCAGGGTAGGAGGACTCGCGGCCCGGTCACCAGTATAAGGCACATCATCCTCACCATCAGTAGGGTAGGAGGACCCGCGGCCCGGTCACCAGTATAGGGCACATCATCCTCACCATCAGCAGGGTAGGAGGACCTGCGGCCCGGTCACCAGTATAAGGCACATCATCCTCACCATCAGCAGGGTAGGAGGACCCGCGGCCCAGTCACCAGTATAAGGCACATCATCCTTGTATGTATATTATGTATGCTGGATTATATATCATGTATGTATATTATGTATGTGCTCCATTTATGTATTATTTATTCAGCCTAGCTAGCAGCGTGTGGCAATGTTATTACCATATCCCACACGCTTAATTAATGTGCCTGGCGACGTATGGAAGCTGCTAATGTATCACTTGCCATACGTCGCCTATAGCAGTTGACAAGGAGCCTAGCCAGGGAGACCGCTGCTCTCCTTTGTGTACATACTCTTATCCAGTAAACCGAACCTACAAAACTATACAGGTGTTTGTGTTCTCTCCTGTATATAGAACTTATTATTCAGAACCTAACATGGCGCAGTGAACCGATCTTACTAGATAATTACGAGTGATAGTGCAAAGTCTGTGGAAAGCCGGTGTACGGACTCCTCCCGCCTTGGGTCAATTCCCGCGCGTCACCTCTCCTCGAAGAATCTCAGCAACTTTGAGCAGTGTCAGTGACAGTGATTTTCTGTGAAGTGTTTAGTGCATTGTGTGTTGCGTGCCATTCATGTGTGACCTTGTTCTAAAGGATTCCCAAGGTATACGGCACGTTCTGGGCATTTGTAAGGAGTAGAGTTCAGTGCACCCGTCTCTGACCGCGTTCTGAGGGTAACTAGACTGACTGGGAGTCGCCGCGCCTTTCCCTCCACCCCCTCACAGCGCCGCCTCCACCCCCCCTCACAGCTGGGGTGAGACGCTTTGCCCGCCCGGGACACCACACATACACGTACTAACTCTCGCTGACCGCGCGGCTTCTTATATATATTTTATATATATAACCTACTTATCTGTGTATTTAATTAATTTTTTGTCTGAAACCTTGTTGATACGACGGGCTGACCGGTCAACACTGATTTAAGACATAGTACACAGATGAAGTAGTTATGTCTTATGCCTTACGTAGCCGTGGACCCAGCGTCTGGATGAGTCAGGCGGGTGATAGCCCCGCAGAGATGGATGACCAGGCCGGCCACGACGCTCCAGCCCCCACATCGCGCAGTCCCTCACCTCAATATTCAGCGTTGTCTCCAGAGATAATTGCTTTACTGAAGTTTATGAGAGATGAGAAACGCGAGGATGAAGCCCACAGACGTTTGGCGGATGAGCACAGAAGGCAAGCAGAGGCAGAACGAGACAACCAACGGAGATTGGAAGACAGTGAACGGTTTGAAGCCTTGATATCTCGCCTCACTGTTAACCAAGCCCCTGGCTCTAACACTGCCTCGGTACTGACTGGTTCAGATACCTCATCCATGCTTCCTTCACGCCCCCCAGCCCCACCTAAAGCAGCAGCTCAAACACCGCCCATCTTGAAGCCTGATGTGAATTTCCAGACTTTTCGTGAATGGCGGCGACGGTGGACTGATTATTCTACAATGGTGGATCTCCAGAGTTTGTCACAGCCTAAACAACTCATCCAGCTGCGTATGTGCCTGTCCTTGGAAATTCAGCGTGTCTTGGAACATACGTTGCAGGTACCCCCAACCTCTTCGCTGTCTGTAGAGGAGGTACTGGACGTTCTACAACGGCACATCAAAGGACAGCAGAATGAAGCTCTGCGCAGGAGGGAATTGTTTAGCTGCAGACAGATGGAGGGTGAGTCTTTTGATGCCTTTTACGTGCGTCTTAAGAGAGCCTCGGAAGAGGTAGATATATGCCCAGGCCACCACCAGCAGTGCGAGGAGACCCAGTTGAAGCAGGTGATCCTGATGGGTGTTAAGGACGAGGAACTTGTCCAACGCCTCACCTCCCTCGACTCTTCCTCTTCTCTTAAGGATGTGTCGACGATATGTCGCTCCTATGAGGCTGCCAGGTGTGCCACCTCTGCCATCCGCGCTCCCCCTACAGCTGTACGCGCTGTGTCCCGGTACAAGAAGGACAAGAAGTCTGTTCCTACGCCTTCGCCCACCACGTCCACGCCCGGTTTATTTTGCAACAACTGTGGTAAGCAGCACGGAACACAGGTGTGTCCAGCTGCTCAGTCTACCTGCAACAGTTGTGACCGTAAGGGCCACTGGTCACTCACAGTACGGTGCCCAGCCAAACGCGTCCAGTGCAATGTGTGTGGTCGTCTGGGCCACTATGACAAGTGTTGCCCTTCCAACATACCCAAGGGACCGCGTCGGCGGAAGCTTCAGCCCCCCTCCACCAGAGAGGGCCGCCCACAGTCTTCCAATCAGAGGCACGACGACTCCTGACAACGCTCGAGCCACATTAGGAATGTGTGCTCCCCCCAGCGTCCCAGGACCAAAGTCCCCCAGTACATCAGTGTCATTGTGACCTACCGCAGTGTGTCATCCCGTCTTCAGATGTTGCCCGACACCGGCGCTGATGCTACAGTCATCGGTCCCCAGCATTTGCAATGCTTGGGGCTCTCTCCAAGTGATCTAGGACCGCCCCCCAAGGATCTCCGCTTTATGGCAGATGATTCACAGATGACCCCGGCCCTGGGTTCACTCCAAGCACAAGTCACCTTTGGCAACAGGTCGTGTCAAGCCTGGATTGATGTGCATAACGGTGTCCAGACTCCTTTGCTGTCCTACAGACATTGTCAGGAGTTGGCCATCATCTCCCAGGACTTCCCCAAACCTATTCTTGAGGTAAAACACGCCAACAGGGTGCAAAAAGGGAGCAGCAACGACCCTGCTGCCGCCCTACCCCTGCCTCTTGCCAGTGACACCTCTCCTTCGGATGCTCGGAAGTACTTCCTGAAGGAATTCAGCGACGTTCTGGTGACCAAGTCCGCTCTGGAATCCAAGCCTCTCAAGAAGATGGCAGGTCCCCCCATGAGGATCCACCTGAGGGACGACGCGAAGCCATTCGCTATTTACACCCCTCGACAGGTTCCCCTGGCCTTCCGCGAGGCGGTCAAAAACGAGCTGGACTCCATGGTCGCCCAAGAAATTATTGTACCAACCGGCGATGACCCGTCTCCATGGTGTCACCCGATGGTTGTCGTCGCAAAACCTAAAGGTGGTGTTCGGATCACCACTGACCTTTCCAAGCTCAACAACCAGGTGTCTCGTCCTGCGCACCCTTCTCCCACGCCCTTTGCAGCCATACGCAGCGTGAACCCGAAGGCGCGCTTCTTCACGACGATGGACGCCCTGTGTGGATACTGGCAGATAGAGCTTGCCGAAGAAGACCGACCACTCACAACGTTCATCACCCCGCATGGACGTTACAGTTATTGCCGTGGCCCCATGGGATTCGCCGCTACAGGAGACGCTTTCTGTCTTCGAGGTGATATGGCTCTACAAGGTCTGGCAAACTGCGTGAAAGTGGTCGACGACATACACGTGTACGATGAGGATTACATGGATCACCTCTGCCGTATCTACGAGGTACTCAACAGGTGCCGGAAGCACGGCATTACCCTAAATGCCGACAAGTTTGTTCTGGCCAGCTCTTCAGTTGACTTTTGTGGGTACACCCTCTCAGGGAATGGTATCGCAGCTGACCCGGAAAAGGTCCGCGCCATTACGGATTTTCCCACCCCTGCTAACCTGACCGACTTGAGGTCCTTCATCGGTCTCGTCAACCAGTTAGCAGAGTTTTCGTCGGACATCTCCGCAGCTGCTCAACCACTTCGCCCCCTGATGAGCCCCAAGAGGACATTCCTGTGGACCCCCGACCACGACAAGGCCTTCCAGCAAGTGAAACAGGCCCTGTCTCGTCCACCTGTCCTCGCCACGTTTGACCCAGCCTTGCCGACAGTTCTGCAGACAGACGCCTCACGCTTGTATGGCGTGGGATACGCCCTACTGCAGGATCATGGTGGAGGGCAGTTCCGGCTCGTCCAGTGTGGCTCGCGTTTCCTCTCTGACACTGAGACGCGCTACGCCACTATTGAGTTGGAGCTGTTGGCTGTGGTTTGGGCGATGTCCAAGTGCAGGTTTTACCTCATAGGCCTGCAACACTTTCACCTAGTGACCGACCATCGCCCGCTTGTCCCGATCCTCAACCACTACACGCTAGACGCCGTTGAGAACCCTCGCCTCCAGCGTCTGAAAGAGAAGCTCTCGGCGTACATCTTCACTGCAGTGTGGCGTGCTGGTAAGGAGCTCTGCATCCCTGATGCCTTATCCCGCTCTCCTGTCAGCCGCCCTACTCCAGAAGACCATGTACTCGACGCCGACCTCGCTCTTTCCGTCAGGACTGTGGTCACTCTCCATGCCGTCCAATCCCTTCGTTCGGACCTGTCACCAGATGACGACAAGGCAATGGAGGACCTTCGAACAGCGGCCCGAGATGACCCTTCCTACGTCCGACTTGTCGAGTGTGTGAGGAATGGATTTCCTAGCAACCGCTACGATCTTCACAACACCCTGCTCCCGTATTGGAAACTCCGCGATGAACTCTACTGCGACGGAGACCTTGTTCTGTACGGAGCACGTGTAGTTGTCCCTGCTGCATCACGTCCCCACGCCTTGGCCCGCCTTCACGACAGTCACCGTGGAGCTGAGGCCACCAAACGACGTGCACGACAGACTGTGTTCTGGCCCGGCATCAACTCCGACATCTCCAATGTTGTCCGTGCGTGTGAGCCCTGCCAAGTATTACAACCCAACCAGCAGCAGGAACCCTTTATGAGTGACGACAACCCCACCCGCCCCTTTGAGTCTGTGTCGGCCGACTTTTTCTGTGTGTCAGGAAAGTCCTTCCTCGTTATCGTCGACCGTCTCTCTGGTTGGCCGGTTGTCATCAAGTGCGGTAATGACACGACGTCTGCCGCCACCATCAGCAAGTTCCGCCACTACTTCCGTGACGTGGGCGTTCCTGTACGCCTGCGAACCGACGGAGGGCCTCAGTTCACAAGCCGGGACTTTGCTGTGTTCCTTGACCGATGGGGAGTCCGGCATGTGTTGTCATCGCCCCATTACCCGCAGTCCAACGGCCACGCTGAGGCTGCTGTCAAATCCCTGAAGCACCTCATCCTTAAGGTGGCCCCTTCTGGGAACATTGACTGCGAGGCCTTCGACAGGGGTCTTCTTGAACTCCGCAACACACCTAACTACACCGGACGCTCCCCTGCCCAGGTTTTGTATGGACGCCCCCTTCGTTCTTGTGTCCCTGCTCACCCTCAATCCTTCTCCAAGGAGTGGCAGGCCAAGACAGAGGATTGTGATCGCCGAGCCGCCGAACGTGTTCAGGACGTCGTCGCCCGCTACAATGACCACGCCCGTTCTCTCCCCAGGTTGAGTGTCGGCACCCAAGTCCGTGTTCAGGACCCGACCTCCCTACGTTGGGACAAAGTAGGCGTAGTCATGGGTCTCGGCAGGTCACGGGACTACCAGGTGCGGTTACCCAGTGGTCGTGTGTGGTGGAGGAACCGCCGTTTTCTCCGACCCGTAACGATGCCTTCTGCTGGCCCCGCCACCAGTGTTGAGTCCCATACCCTTCCCAGTGATGAAGTCCCTCGACGCTCAGAACGGATCCAAAAGAAAAGGTCCGCTCAAGACTTTGCTATGAGCGTATAGGGGGGAGGGAGGTGTATGTATATTATGTATGCTGGATTATATATCATGTATGTATATTATGTATGTGCTCCATTTATGTATTATTTATTCAGCCTAGCTAGCAGCGTGTGGCAATGTTATTACCATATCCCACACGCTTAATTAATGTGCCTGGCGACGTATGGAAGCTGCTAATGTATCACTTGCCATACGTCGCCTATAGCAGTTGACAAGGAGCCTAGCCAGGGAGACCGCTGCTCTCCTTTGTGTACATACTCTTATCCAGTAAACCGAACCTACAAAACTATACAGGTGTTTGTGTTCTCTCCTGTATATAGAACTTATTATTCAGAACCTAACAATCCTCACCATGAGCAGGGTAGGAGGACCCGTGGCCCGGTCACCAATATAAGGCACATCATCCTCACCATCAGAAAGGGTATGAGGACCCGCGGCCCACTCACCAGTATAAGGCACATCATCCTCACCATCAGCAAGGTATGAGGACCCGCGGCCCAGTCACCAGTATAAGGCACATCATCCTCACCATCAGCTGGGTAGGAGGACCCGCAGCCCAGTCACCAGTATAAGGCACATCATCCTCACCATCAGCAGGGTAAGAGGACCTTCGGCCCAGTCACCAGTATAAGGCACATCATCCTCACCATCAGCAGGGTAGGAGGACCCGCAGCCCGGTCACCAGTATAAGGCACATCATCCTCACCATCAGCAGGGTAGGAGGACCCGCGGCCCAGTCACCAGTATAAGGCACATCATCCTCACCATCAGCAGGGTAGGTGGACCCGCAGCCCGGTCACCAGTATAAGGCACATCATCCTCACCATCAGCAGGGTAAGAGGACCTGCGGCCCAGTCACCAGTATAAGGCACATCATCCTCACCATCAGCAGGGTAGGTGGACCCGCAGCCCGGTCACCAGCATAAGGCACATCATCCTCACCATCAGCAGGGTAGGAGGACCCGCGGCCCGGTCACCAGTATAAGGCACATCATCCTTCATCCTCACCATACAATACGAAGAAGCAACACAACAGAAACATGTTTCCCCCAACAATGTTCATTACACTTGTCTTACTGTATATTATTGTTTAATGAGGCGTAAGGACGGACAACATCACAACAGTTGTCACGCTTCTTAACTGATACATTTATAAACTTGTATAAATTGGTATCAACAAACTCAGTTATAATTTTGAGGGAGTTTGAATTGCTTCATCAGTTTAGTGGTTGGGTGTAAATGGGATTGCCCAGTATGGGCCAATAGTACCGCTGCATTGCCCAGTATGGGCCAATAGTACCGCTGCAGTTTCCTCCCTTCTTATGATCTTATGTACCTGGGGGGGGGGGGGGGGCTAGATTAGGTTAGGGTTCGCGTTAAGGTGTTTAATCATCAGGTGAAAAAAGGTGAGAGGCGCCTAATCTTCACGTGATTCAGTGATACACTCAAACTACAATACATATTTAGTGATTAAAAGAATTCTAAACTGTACCGAAACTAACGTGACTCAATTCGTTCTCCTCTCTCAAACTAAAAGGGCTAAAATAACGAGAGGCCTGTTGAGAAACCCAACACCATGCAGTGAGCCAAAGACCCCAATACAACTCGACAGGAGAGGTAAAGCCAACATCAGTGGCCACAAGCGTCAGTGTTTGGTGGTCTGTGTGGTAGAAGGTTAGATCAGGTGGGTGGGGGGATAGATATGCCTGGCCGAGCTCTCTGGTCTAATTAAGCTGGAGCATTTGTTTGGAGACGGCAGTGTTTAGACAAGGGAGTATCAGGAGAGGGATGGTGTGTGTGTGTGTGTCCTGACGGTGGCCAGCAAGGAGAAGGTGGAGATGGGAGGGATAGGGGCTAAGTAGGTCCTCCAGAAGTACATACACACAGATTGAGAGAGAGAGAGAGAGAGAGAGAGAGAGAGAGAGAGAGAGAGAGAGAGAGAGAGAGAGAGATAATACACGCGTGTTTCGTCACCCGTGTGTCATCCCATAAGTCAACTCATGCTTACTGATCGTCCACAAGGGAAGATTTAGTCTGTGGAACAACAAGTATTCTTTCTCACATTTGGGTTGAATTTTCAGAATTTTATTTACATTGTGTAGCGTATACTAGATGGGGTTCAAGTTCAGTAGCCCTACATTTGGGTTCATTTCAGTTCATTTGGGTAACATACAAGATCCATTTTATAATTGATTTAGGTTCATATAGTAAAGATATGTTAACTACATTACAAAAAAGCCCAATGTTTTGTAATTTATATTTGTTTTAGGTAAATCTTCATACGTGTGCGACGATAATATTAGCCAACAAGGACAATACGTTACAATAATTTTGGTTGACGGTGGACATTGGGGAAAATGGATTCAACCAGATACTATAATATTTTCTCTGGGAGACATATGAGACACACCATACGTAAAATACCTCAGACTCAACCTGCCTATACCACATTCATCAGACTACATTGAGATTCATTTGGAAACATTTGGATTCATTCGGTAATTCACTGGACCAAACCATAAGCCTGAGTTCTGGATATGAGAACTACATGATGTTTACGGAAGACGGGCGACATTTATGGATATCTGAAGGTCGAATGAAACGGCATATATATCCTATGATGGAGATCCTCCTTGGCCTACAATATTACTATATTTGATGCCTATCGGTTTTGGGGACTTGGTCGAAGGTTTTGGACACGAGGAGCTTAACCATAGTCGGTGGGCAGCAGAGTGGGAGGAAACCGTATCAATGAAGAATGGCTCAGGGGGAAGGAAAAATGTAGAAAAGGAGTGTTTAAGCCAGAGGGTAGATGGCAGTATGTGAGAAAGGACGAACAAGTAATAGAGGAGAGGATAGAGCGAAGGATGTACTAGGGGTGAGAGACAACCTAGAAGCAGCTAAGTTAACCAAACCTAATCTAACAAAACCTAACTTCAAAACATAAGCTATCACAATCTAACAATACATAAATTAACCTAATCTAACCCTCCCTCAAGGAAACGTTTAAAATCATCAGGTGAAGTAAGCTGGGGAGTTAATCGTCAGGTGATGATGAATTAATATACCTTTGTACTGCGTCTATCACTGTATATTGCCACGCTCTCCCGGACATGTATACATGAAAGACGAGGAACAGTGGACACTTTTTCTCCGGCACCACACGGCGTGTAACCCGACCATCTGACGTCCACCTCCCTCACGCGACGCTCAGACTGGCAGACAAAGATGGACGGTTGATAGACACTAAATAAAGAAAACACACAACTACTACACACTTCAGGTAGACAGACAGAGAAACAGTACTTATAGTAAAATATGTCCACGTCACTACTACACAGTCGGACTTAATGATAATCAGCAAACTGATATTGGAGTTAAGAATGAATCTGGTTACTTCAATAATGTGTGTTGATGAAGAGGATGTGTTACGAGGGTAATATAGTGACTATTGGTAACCAGTGACACCCCCCCCCCCGGCCAGTGTGTTACGAGGGTAATATAGTGACTATTGGTAACCAGTGACACACCCCCTGGCCAGTGTGTTACGAGGGTAATATAGTGACTATTGGTGACTGTATGATACTCAGGTGGTCCTTGCACTCAGGGGTAAAGGAAACACTCTGATGTCAAGTCCGTAAGTTCTATTCCTGGTACAAACACAAAAAGGAGTTAAGACAAGGGTAAACAGCGTCCTGTCTTGGAATCTCTCTGGGTATCTTTCTCTGCACATGTGCGTACAGCGCGCATGTGCCCAAAGCATGAACTGACACTTGGTGACAAAAGGGAGTGTGATTATAAAACATATAATACAGAGACCTGAATCAATAATGGTAAATAGTACAGAGTTACATATTACAGGCATATTCGTCTCATATATCTACACCTCCCTCCTCCCTCACGCTCGTAGTGCAATCTCGAGCGGACTCTTTTTCCAGGAGCCTTTGAGAGTGACGTGGGAAAACTGGGGGGCCACTGAATGAGGACTTACTTTTCTCGTCCAAGCAAGGGTTCACAGGGATGTGGGGGAGGGGTTCACCACTAGGGGACGGTACTGAACGAAGGAAGCGGCGATTCCGCCACCATACCCGACCACTAGGGAGACGGACCTCGTAATCCCTGGTCTTGCCGCAGCCCATGACAACCCCGACCTTGTCCCAGCGGTGAGACGTCGGGTCTTGAACCCGAACTGTTTGCCCGATACTCAACCTGGGAAGGGGTCGGGCGTGCCGATCGTACTGTGCCTTTACCTGGTCAGCATGGGCGGCTGCACGACAATCGCAGTCTTCGGTCTTGGCCTGCCACTCCCTCGAGAAGGACTCAGGATGGGCAGGGACACATGACTGTAGTGGGTGGCCATATAACATCTGTGCTGGGGAGTGACCTGTGAAGTTGGGGGTATTCCGCAATTCCAATAAACCCCGGTCAAACTTCTCACAGTCAATGTTGCCTGAGGGTGCCGTCTTGAGGATGAGATGCTTGACGGACTTTACGGCAGCCTCGGCATGTCCATTGGACTGGGGATAATGTGGCGAGGACACCACATGATGAACTCCCCATCGCTCCATGCAGTCCCGGAAGTCGTTGCTGGTGAACTGGGGCCCGCCGTCAGTCCTCAGGCGGAGAGGGACACCAACTTCCCGGAAGTAGCGACAGAACATACGTACTGTATGAGAGGCAGTAGTGTTACCTCCGCAGGGAACGACAACAGGCCACCCTGAGAGCCGGTCGGCGATGACGAGAAAGGACTTTCCCGCCACAACGAAGAAATCCGCAGAGACGGACTCAAAGGGCCTCGTAGGGTTGTCGTTGTTCATGAGGGGTTCCTGCTGCTGACTAGGCTGCAGCACCTGGCATGGCTCGCAGACTTGAACGGAACTAGCGATGTCGGAGTCGATGCCTGGCCAAAAAACAGCTTGTCTCGCCCGGCGCTTCGTAGCTTCCACACCCCTGTGGCTGTCGTGCAGGTGGGCTAGGGTGCGGCGGCGGAGGGCAGCAGGAACCACAACTCTTGCTTCATACAAGACGAGGTCGCCATCAGCATAGAGGTCGTCCCGCATCTTCCAGTATGGGAGTAAAGAGCTGTGTAAGTCGTACCGGTTGGAGGGAAATCCCGAGGTCACGCAGTTCAGTAGACGGATGTACGAAGGGTCCGCTCTTGCCGCGGCTCGGAGTTCCTGAAGAGTCCTGTCGGCGTCCTGCGGTGGAGACTCTTCTGAGATGACGGCGTTCACGGTCACTACGGTCCTGAGGTGTGCAGTAGCATCAGCACATGCGATCTCGTCCTCTGGTGTGGGGTGGCTGACTGGGGCTCGTGACAAAGCATCATGGATGCAGAGCAGCTTGCCAGCACGCCACACAGCTGTGAAGAGGTAGGGCGAGATCTTCTCCTTAAGGCGTTGGAGGCGAGGATTCTCGACCGCATCCAAGGAGTAGTGGTTCAGGATCGGGATGAGTGGCCGATGATCCATCATGAGGTTGAAGTGTTGTAGGCCGATCAGATACAACCTACATTTGGACATGGCCCAGACGGCGGCTAACAGCTCCAGTTCGATGGTGGCGTAGCGAGTCTCGGCGTCAGTGAGAAACCGAGAGCCACACTGAACCAGACGAAGGCGTCCATTGCCGTGGTCCTGTAGCAGAGCGTATCCAATCCCGTAGAGGCGAGAGGCATCAGTCTGGAGGACAACTGGCAGGGCCGGGTCGAAGGAAGCGAGAACAGGTGGGCTAAGGAGAGCTGTCTCGACACGACGGAATGCCTCATCATGGTCAGCTGTCCAGGTGAATGTTCTCTTGGGGCTCATCAGGGGTCGTAGAGGCTGTGCTGCAGCGGCGATGTCGGGGGTGAACTCAGCCAACTGATTTACCAGGCCCATGAACGAGCGGAGGTCGGTCAGGTTGGCAGGAGTTGGGAAGTCCCGGATCGCGCTGACCTTTCCAGGATCAGCCGAGATGCCCTTGCCTGAGAGGGTGTACCCACAGAAGTTCACACTAGGTGCGGCGACCACAAACTTGTCCTTGTTGAGGGTGATCCCGTACTTGCGGCACCTGGTGAGCATCTGGTGAATACGCTCAAGATGCGTGGAGTAATCCTCGTCATATAGGAGCACGTCGTCGATGACCTTGACACAGTTCGCCACACCCTGAAGGGCCATGTCACCACGGAGGCAGAAAGCATCGCCAGTAGCCGCGAAACCCATAGGTCCTCTGCAGTGCTGAAATCGGCCGTACGGTGTGATGAACGTCGTGAGGTGCTGATCTTCTTCCGCAAGTTCCATCTGCCAGTACCCACATAAGGCATCTGCTGTAGTAAAGTACCTTGCCTTCGGGTCCACACTGTGTATAGCGGCGAAGGGTGTCGGTGAAGGGTGGGTCGGGCGGGAAACTTGACTATTCAGCTTGGTGAGGTCGACGGTGATACGAACTCCAGTAATGTTCTTGGCGACTGTTACCATGGGGTCGTCACCAGCAGGCTTAATGATCCCCTGGGCTACCATAGAGTCGAGTTCCTTCTTAACTTGGCTCTGGAAAGCGAAGGGTATCTGTCTCGGTGTGTGGATGGCGAAAGGTACTGCGTCATCCTTCAGGTGAATTCTCATGGGGGAGCCAGCCATTGGCTTGAGTGGAGCCGTCTTGAGGTCCTCCTTGGAAACCAGCACGTCCTTGAATTGCAGTAGGAAGAACTCCCTGGCTGCAGAAGGTGACGTATTGGGTGGGAGGGGCAGCTCCTTGCACCTGTTGACATGTTTTATTTCCAGAATTGGCTTAGGGAAGTCTGAAGATATTATGGCCAACTCTTGACAGTGGCCATAAGACAGTAGTGGCATCTGAACACCTTTGTGGACCTGAATCCTGGCAGAACATGACTGCTTACCTAGGGTGAGGGTAGCCTGAAATGTACCCAGAGCAGGTGCCATTGTAGAACCGTCTGCGGTGAGCGTTGTAGAAGTTGACGGTGGTTGCAAGCTGCTCCTAGGGATCCGCAGAATGTCGAGGTGTCTTGTGCCGATGACTGTGACGTCCGCACCTGTGTCAGGAAGCATCTGGATACAGGATGTAACGTCGCCGTATGACAGGTGAACACAGATGGGCTGAGGTGTCTTGCTGACAGGGGAAGAAGAGGATCCCACACGACGACAGCGCTTGTTCTTCGCCGCCTGAGACTTGCAAGTAGTATTATTCTTCTTCTTTGACTGACAGCATTTGTCATAGTGTCCAATGCGGCTACAGGAGCGGCACTGAGCGTTGTTGGCAGGGCACTTCAGTGTCCTAGCCCAATGACCACGACGGCCACAGTTATTGCAGGTGCTGTCAGCGGCAGGGCATTCAGAACCATGCCGACGAGCACAATACTGGCAGGAATGACCTGGCGTCGAAGTCTGAAGTGATGCTGAAGATTGATGCGAAGCTGAAGTCGGATGTGAAGCTGAAGTCGGATGTGAAGCTGAAGTCGGATGTGAAGCTGAAGTCCGGTCACGTCCTTTGTTCTTCTTATATGCGGAGATGGCACACAGCTGGTTAGATGGAGCACGAATGGCAGAAGTCGCACTTCTGGTGGCTTCGTAAGAGCGGCAGGTGGTGACAACATCCTGTAGAGAAGAGGCAGTGTCGAGGGAGATAAGCTTCTGAATTAGCTCTTCGTCCCGCACGCCCATGAGGATAATCATCTTCAGCTGTGTTTCCTCACAAGTCAACGAGTTCCCAGGACAAACGTCAACCTCCTCAACAATGCGTCTGAGTCGTACGTAAAAATCGGCAAACGACTCACCCTCCAGCTGCTTACAACTGAGAAGTTCTCTCCTACGGAGAGCTTCGTTGCGGAGGCCCTTGATATGCGTCTGTAAAGCATCCAAGACGTCCTTCACACTCTTGTCTGTGTCGTGGGGAATTTGCAGGGTGTGCTCCAGGATACGTTGCGTCTCTAGGGTGAGACACATCCTCATCTGGATCACCTGTTTCTCCCTAGGCAACCTTGATAAATTGACCATCATCGAATAATCGTCCCACCTACGACGCCATTCACGGAATACCTGGAACGAGGCATCAGCTTGGAGTGGCGGTGGACTCTGAGCGAGTGCTTTCTGTGGGGGGGGGGGGGGCAAAGAAGTTGAAGAGGACCCTGCAGGTGCACCTGTGGACGAAGAGGCAGGTGTAGTAGCTGCTTGAAGGTTAACAGGTGCCAACAACTCGATAATGGCACTGAACCTGGCATTTTCTTGTTGACGTCTGTGATTCTCTTCACGCCTTCGTTCATCATCTTCCTGTCGCCTCCTGATGTCGTCTTGTCGTCGGTTTTCTAGCAAAAACTGAATTAAATGAAGGAAGTCGACACTTGTGGCAGATTGCTGACATGTGTAGTGGGGGCTAAAGGTGGGTGGGGCCGCTTGATCCACTTCCCGATCCACTTGGAGTCCACTTACTGCACCGACATCCGTCTGAAGTAAGGCTTGTTGGGTATCTGAAGAAAACCCAATAAATTCCTGATCTTCCATATGGCCTGGTTTATTTCTCTCACAATTACTGTAATTAATAAGTGAGCAGAAGAGCAATCGTCTTTAAATGGAAGATATCTGCGAGCGTCTGTGTGTGTGTGTGTGTGTGTGTGTGTGTGTGTGTGTGTGTGTGTGTTCGTTCGTGCGTGTACTCAGGGCAGGCTGGCTAGCTGTTACAGCAACTCCCCTCGCTGGCTCAGACACTCAGGGCTGGTCGAGACATGAACGGGGATGGATGTCAAAACTTGAGCTCTCCCATAGGTCTAAAAAGGGCTCCCCTCTTTTGTAAAAAGTGCAGGAACACAGGGAAACACTTTAAAGACACTAAAGGGCACACACAACACTGAAAAAGCACTTCACAACACTGCACTGTAAATCCAGGAATATCGTGTTGAGGTAGCGCCAAGATCCACCAGATAAGAGGAGTTGACAAGATGGCGGCTCCGAGAGAGATTCTGTGTCCACTCCAATTCTGAATAACGTGATGTCCCAGCTAAACACTGCGCCATGTATGATACTCAGGTGGTCCTTGCACTCAGGGGTAAAGGAAACACTCTGATGTCAAGTCCGTAAGTTCCATTCCTGGTACAAACACAAAAAGGAGTTAAGACAAGGGTAAACAGCGTCCTCTTTTGGAATCTCTCTGGGTATCTCTCTCTGCACATGCGCGTACAGCGCGGATGTGCTCAAAGCATGAACTAACACTTGATGACAAAACGGAGTGTGATTATAAAACATATAATACAGAGACCTGAATCAATAATGGTAAATAGTACAGAGTTACATATTACAGGCATATTCGTCTCATATATCTACAGTGACCAGTGACACCCCCCCCCCCCCCCTGGCCAGTGTGTTACGAGGGTAATATAGTGACTATTGGTGACCAGTGACACACCACCCCCCCCTGGCCAGTGTGTTACAAGGGTAATATAGTGACTATTGGTGACCAGTGACACACACCCTCTGGCCAGTGTGTTACGAGGGTAATATAGTGACTATTGGTGACCAGTGACACACCCCCCCTGGCCATTGTGTTACGAGGGTAATATAGTGACTATTGGTGACCAGTGACACCCCCCTGGTGAGTGTGTTACAAGGGTAATATAGTGACTATTGGTGACCAGTGACACCCCCCCCTGGCCAGTGTGTTACGAGGGAAATATAGTGACTATTGGTGACCAGTGATACACACCCCCCTGGCCAGTGTGTTACGAGTGCAATATAGTGATTATTGGTGACCAATGACACACCCCCCCTTGCCAGTGTGTTACGAATGATATTTAGTGACTATTGGTGACCAGTGAGACACCCCACCTGGCCAGTGTGTTACGAGCGTAATTTAGTGACTATTGGTGACCAGTGACACACCCCCCCCCCCTGGCCAGTGTGCTACGAGGGTAATATAGTGACTATCGGTGACCAGTGACACACCCCACCTGGCCAGTGTGTTTCGAGGGTAATATAGTGACTATTGGTGACCAGTGACACACACCCCCCCTGGCCAGTGTGTTACGAGGGTAATATAGAGACTATTGGTGACCAGTGACACACCCCCCCCCCCTGGCCAGTGTTACGAGGGTAATATAGTGACTATTGGTGACCAGTGACACACCCCCCCCCCCTGGCCAGTGTGCTACGAGGGTAATATAGTGACTATTGGTGACCAGTGACACACACCCCCCCCCCCCTGGCCAGTGTTACGAGGGTAATATAGTGACTATTGGTGACCAGTGACACACCCCCCCCCCCCTGGCCAGTGTGTTACGAGGGTAATAGAGTGACTATTGGTGACCAGTGACACACACACCCCCCTGGCCAGTGTGTTACGAGGGCAATATAGTGACTATTGGTGACCAATGACACACCCCCAGGCCAGTGTGTTACGAGGGTAATATAAAAACTATTGGTGACCAGTGACACACCACCCCCTGGCCAGTGTGTTACGAGGGTAATATAGTGACTATTGGTGACCAGTGACACACCCCCCCTGGCCAGTGTGTTACGAGAGTAATATAGTGACTATTGGTGACCAGTGACACGCCCCCTGGCCAGTGTGTTACGAGGGTAATATAGTGACTATTGGTGACCAGTGACACACCCCCTGGCCAGTGTGTTACGAGGGTAATATAGAGACTATTGGTGACCAGTGACACACCCCCACCTGGCCAGTGTGTTATGAGGGTAATATAGTGACTATTGGTGACCAGTGACACACCCCCTGGCCAGTGTGTTACGAGGGTAATATAGTGACTATTGGTGACCAGTGACACACCCCCTGGCCAGTGTGTTACGATGATAATATAGTGACTATTGGTGACCAGTGACACACCCCCCCTGGCCAGTGTGTTACGAGGGTAATATAGTGACTATTGGTGACCAGTGACACACCCCCCCCCTGGCCAGTGTGTTACGAGGGTAATATAGTGACTATTGGTGACCAGTGACACACCCCCTGGCCAGTGTGTTACGAGGGTAATATAGTGACTATTGGTGACCAGTAACACACCACCCCCTGGCCAGTGTGTTACGAGGGTAATATAGTGACTATTGGTGACCAGTGACACCCCCCCCCCCCTGGCCAGTGTGTTACGAGGGTAATATAGTGACTATTGGTGACCAGTGACACACCCCCTGGCCAGTGTGTTACGAGGGTAATATAGTGATTATTGGTGACCAGTAACACACCCCCCTTGGTCAGTGTTATAAGTTGTATCTTGGTAATTTTTTAGAAAGATTGCCTACATAAGACGATAATTTGGGGTATTATATATACAGTATATGTAAACTAAAATACATCGTTATGTTTCAATACATCAAATGTATTGTAAATATCACTAAATATATCTATACAAATATAAACTAATTTTTTGCGTTATGTCCATCGAAGTAACAAAACATTACCACTAATAAATGTAAACTGTTAGTTGGTAAAAAACAAACATTAATAACATATTTCATCAAGTTGTAAATATTATTAAACGACAAATATGTGACGTGAGGACCACGTCATCACTTTCCTTACAGGTGGAGAACGTCCTCCTGATAACAGTAGTAAAGCTCCACACTATAACCTTCCTGGTGATAAAGGAACCCATGCAGGTAGGGTTAGATTATGTGTACTTTGGATACTATTTAGCCTCCCAGATTACTCTCAGGTAAACAGATACACCTCCAGTTAAGTGACTAATTTATATACAGTACAAGCCTTTCAAAATGTAGACTACAGGTGTTCTCTCTATATACTGTATACTACCGTGGTCATCGTCCTTAACACCTCCCACATGTTGCAAGATTCAAGTCGTCGAGGCAACTATCTACGTCGATAAATATCCGTGAAATATCTTTATGAGGCCAAATAGCAGTACAGTACCAGGTAGTCGGGGAGCCACTCTGTCAAACAAACTTTCATGTATGTCTTCACGATAAACAAATATTAAATATAAACTTGTAATATTATGGTTACGACTGTTGTGGTGTAGAGTCTATCTCGTGAGGAAGATTTTTAGTTGATGATTGGCTGTCTTGTGTGGGGTGGGGGGGGGGGGGAGTACTGGTGTTAGGTGGCACAGAATGGCAGATCAACAGCGTTCACTACTAGCGTCTACCACTATTACCTGCTATTACCCCCATCATTACTAAGTGGCTTTAACACCAACATCACCACTCACACCACCACCATTGCTTACCCTCTATCACCACCACCATCGACACCATCACTACCAACACCAACACCAACACCACTACTTGCCCTCTATCACCACCACCACCCACACCAACACCACTACTTGCCCTCTATCACCACCACCACCCACACCAACACCACTACTTGCCCTCTATCACCACCACCACCCACACCAACACCACTACTTACCCTCTATCACCACCACCATCCACACCATCACTACCACCACCCACACCAACACCACTACTTACCCTCTATCACCACCACCATCCACACCACCACCACCACCACCCACACCAACACCACTACTTACCCTCTATCACCACCACCATCCACACCATCACTACCACCACCCACACCAACACCACTACTTACCCTCTATCACCACCACCATCCACACCACCACCACCACCACCCACACCAACACCACTACTTGCCCTCTATCACCACCACCATCCACACCATCACTACCACCACCCACACCAACACCACTACTTACCCTCTATCACCACCACCATCCACACCACCACCACCACCACCCACACCAACACCACTACTTGCCCTCTATCACCACCACCATCCACACCATCACTACCACGACCCACACCAACACCACTACTTGCCCTCTATCACCACCACCATCCACACCACCACCACCACCCACACCAACACTACTACTTGCCCTCTATCACCACCACCATCCACACCACCACTACCACCACCCACACCAACACCACTACTTGCCCTCTATCACCACCACCATCCACACCACCACTACCACCACCCACACCAACACCACTACTTACCCTCTATCACCACCACCATCCACACCACCACCACCACCACCCACACCAACACCACTACTTGCCCTCTATCACCACCACCATCCACACCACCACTACCACCACCCACACCAACACCACTACTTACCCTCTATCACCACCACCATCCACACCACCACTACCACCACCCACACCCACACCACTACTTACCCTCTATCACCACCACCATCCACACCTCCACTACCACCACCCACACCACCACCACTACTTGCCCTCTATCACCACCGCCATCCACACCACCACTACCACCACCCACACCAACACCACTACTTACCCTCTATCACCACCACCATCCACACCTCCACTACTACCACCCACACCACCACCACTACTTGCCCTCTATCACCACCGCCATCCACACCACCACTACCACCACCCACACCAACACCACTACTTACCCTCTATCACCACCACCATCCACACCTCCACTACCACCACCCACACCAACACCACTACTTGCCCTCTATCACCACCACCATCCACACCACCACTACCACCACCCACACCAACACCACTACTTGCCCTCTATCACCACCACCATCCACACCACCACTACCACTACCCACACCAACACCACTACTTACCCTCTATCACCACCACCATCCACACCACCACTACCACTACTTACCCTCTATCACCACCACCATCCACACCACCACTACCACCACCCACACCAACACCACTACTTGCCCTCTATCACCACCACCATCCACACCACCACTACCACCACCCACACCAACACCACTACTTACCCTCTATCACCACCACCATCCACACCACCACTACCACCACCCACACCAACACCACTACTTGCCCTCTATCACCACCACCATCCACACCACCACTACCACCACCCACACCAACACCACTACTTACCCTCTATCACCACCACCATCCACACCACCACTACCACAACCCACACCACTACTTACCCTCTATCACCACCACCATCCACACCACCACCACCACCACCCACACCAACACCACTACTTACCCTCTATCACCACCACCATCCACACCTCCACTACCACCACCCACACCACCACCACTACTTGCCCTCAATCACCACCGCCATCCACACCACCACTACCACCACCCACACCAACACCACTACTTACCCTCTATCACCACCACCATCCACACCTCCACTACCACCACCCACACCACCACCACTCCTTACCCTCTATCACCACCGCCATCCACACCACCACTACCCACACCAACACCACTACTTACCCTCTATCACCACCACCATCCACACCACCACTACCACCACCCACACCAACACCACTACTTACCCTCTATCACCACCACCATCCACACCACCACTACCACTACCCACACCAACACCACTACTTACCCTCTATCACCACCACCATCCACACCACCACTACCACTACTTACCCTCTATCACCACCACCATCCACACCACCACTACCACCACCCACACCAACACCACTACTTGCCCTCTATCACCACCACCATCCACACCACCACCACCCACACCAACACCACTACTTACCCTCTATCACCACCACCATCCACACCATCACCACTACTTTCCCTCTATCACCACCACCACCACTACTTGCCCTCTATCACCACCACCATCCACACCACCACTACCACCACCCACACCAGCACCACTACTTACCCTCTATCACCATCACCACCCACACCAACACCACTACTTACCCTCTATCACCACCACCATCCACACCATCACCACTACTTTCCCTCTATCACCACCACCATCCACACCACCACCACCACCACCCACACCAACACCACTACTTGCCCTCTATCACCACCACCATCCACACCACCACTACCACCAACACCACTACTTGCCCTCTATCACCACCACCATCCACACCACCACTACCACCACCCACACCAGCACCACTACTTACCCTCTATCACCACCACCACCCACACCAACACCACTACTTACCCTCTATCACCACCACCATCCACACCATCACCACCACCATCCACACCAACACTACTACTTACCCTCTATCACCACCACCATCCACACCATCACCACCACCATCCACACCATCACCACCACCATCCACACCATCACCACTACTTACCCTCTATCACCACCACCATCCACACCATCACCACCACTACTTTCCCTCTATCACCACCACCATCCACACCATCACCACTACTTTCCCTCTATCACCACCACCATCCACACCATCACCACCACCATCCACACCACAACCACCACCACCACCCACACCAACACCACTACTTGCCCTCTATCACCACCACCATCCACACCACCACCACCCACACCAACACCACTACTTACCCTTTATCACCACCACCATCCACACTGTCACGTGCCTGTGGCGCTCAGGAACTCGCATAGCGTGAGGCATATGTTCACGCTTCTATTCCACACAAGCTATTAACTTGTTAATTGTACTTATTATATTATTATTGTTCTTAGTTACTTAGGTTAATTGTATATTTATGTATGTTATTAATATGTATCATTGTGTTACTCTGTTAAGTCAACTCAAGAGTAGTGTTAATTAATTATATAAATTATCTAGCAAATGTCCTGGATCATGTGATATGAGATGCGCTTCCCCAGTAGCGAAAAACCGTGGCATATGGTAGACGTGTCCATTCATTCTCTAGCCTTGACCCTTGTCTAGTGCCTTGTCCAGTCTTCTGCAATGCCCTAGGGGTATCAGGTATTAGTGACACGTTTAGTTAGGCCTAGGAAGGGATCCTGGTGGTAAGGAATCTCCTGTTTGGTAGGAAATAACTATTTTGTAGGGATTGTTGTATGTATATATTTTGTATGTCTGTGTAATATAGTTATGTTAAGTAAAATTCGTTTGGTCTAACTCCTTACGGTATATTTTCACCCTTCCGGCATCACTCTTATTTTAATATACAATTAGTACTCCCTTTAGAACATAAATTGAATTAATTAATTATCTTCCCATTTGTGACTTACTTATTTCAACTTGTTCACACTTATTCAAGTACAGTTAGTTGAGTAGGTTTTTGTGGGGATAATTATTGCCGTGTTCCCTATTTGTTCCTTTATTTGTTAATAACTTGGGGTAGGTTTCACTCCCCAGGTAAAAATGGTAGTGGGATCGCGACAAGTGGGGGCCTGTGTCGGAGAACTAACCACCATTGTTGTGTCATATCAAGTGTTGTTACTCGCTAGGTGTTGTTTCATCGCTAAGTATTTTTGGATGCAAGTTGCTGTGTTCACAGTGTTCATTTATATTGCTCCTGTTATTGCTTAAGCTACTGGTGAGTTAACCCTTATCTTGTGTACCAGGTGATTGGTTAATCCCTTGCTGTGTTTCACAGTTGATTGCATTTTGATATTATTAATTAGCTAGCTAGTTAGCTTAGCTGCCACTGTTACTTTTTTTTCGCTACTCGATTTTGAGATCAACATGTTTGACCTGGAAATCTTTTTGGCTTCACCTTCAGCCGAAGTACTGAAGGGGCTTACTACGGCAGAGTGGCAATCCCTCGCTGCTTATTATGAAGTAGAAGGCCGCTCTTCCATGAATAAGGCTAGGTTAGAAGAGGCTGTCCTCAACTACCTTATTGACAATGAAATCATAGCCCAACCGTCGGGAAATTCAGAGGAAATTGTTACACCAAGTAATTTGGCCTTACAAGTTGAACTCAAGAGACTCGAGGTGGAGCTGGAAACTCTCAAACAACGAGGTTTGGCGCAGGGTAGTAATACTTCAACATTCAGTGTAGACAAATGTCTCAACAGTGTTCCTAAATTTAATGAGGAAGAACCAGACAAGTTCTTCTCTCTTTTTGAGAAAATTGCCCGATTTAACAAGTGGCCTGTTTCTCAATGGTCTCAACTTATTTATAGATCTTTCACTGGTAAAGCATTAGATGTGTTTTCTGCCCTCTCTGAGGATCAATGTCTAGACTATGCCCTTATTAAGTCCGCGGTTTTGAGCGCTTATAAACTTGTTCCTGAAGCCTACCGGCAACAGCTCCGTAACTGCCGGAAGACCTTTGTGGAGTTCTTCAGGCAGAAACAGGTCCTTTGTCGGAGGTGGATTGAAAGTGAGTCTGCCCATGTAGAACATGACAAGCTTGTTGAACTAATCCTGCTAGAGGAGGCTAGAAAGCGTATCCCAGGCGACATTCGAGCACACTTGGATCAGAGAGGTATCTGTACCCTGGCTGATGCTGGTCCAGTGGCTGACCATTATTCCTTAACTAATAGAAATGTAAATTCCATGTCTTATGCTCCCATGTCCCAGTCCATCACTTCCTTCAAGCGGCCCACACCAACATCTACACCGGGGTCCCTGCCTCTTGTCATACCGACCCGACCCTAAGGTTCTGCATCATCTACCCCAGGTGAGCCCATGGTCCATGGGACAGGTGGATCTACTCCTACTGGTGAGAGAAACTCTAGTTGCAGGTACTGTAAGAAGCCAGGACATGTCATCAGCGACTGTCTCAAGTTAAAGAAAAGAAATTCCTCTCACCAAGGATCCCCCGCTCTTTTGGTCAGGGTGGCCGAGCAATCGGAGAAATTATTGGAGCCCTGTGTCACTGCCCTCAGTCAGACTGTTGCCCAGGATGCTTCCCCCTCTTCTATGATATCAACCTTTGAACCATTTTGTTCTCCTGGTTCCTTAGCTTTGGATCAATTCAGTCAACCCACTTCTGTTAAACTCTTGAGAGACACAGGCTCAGCCTTATCTCTTGTTACTAAAGAAGCTGCTCCATTCCTGGATTCATGCTTTACTGGTAGCTGGGTGCTTGTGAACGGTTTGACCGGTGGGTCGCATATTCCACTTTGTCAAGTGTACCTGTGGTCATCCATAAAGTCAGGCTATGTCACGTTAGGAGTAGTAGATAGCTTACCTGTAGAAGGGGTCTCTCTATTGATAGGAAATGACCTCGTTGGCAACATGATGTTCCCTAATGTTGTGATCTCATCTTGTCCCACTGCCGAGAATAATACTGTGCAGTTAGAAGTAGACTTTCCAGGGTTGTTCCCTGAGTGTGCTGTGACCCGTAGCATGAGCCGCAGTACAGAAGTAGAAGAGACCAGTGAAGTTGATGAAGTTTCCTTCCAGGACTGTGAGAAGTCCGAGGATAATCTTATCCAGCCGGACCATACTGATCTTGGTCTCAGTGAATTTTTTGAAGATTCCCCACAACCAGATAACCTCCAGATTAGTTCTGATGGAGATAGGAACCCAGATGCCACTAGTTTTGGTTCCTCTCCCATCACAAGGAGTAAGTTTATTGAGCTACAAGCAGGGGATCCTGAGCTAGTAGGTTTTCTCAATAGGTCAATTACTGAGACAAAAGCTGAGCAAGAATCAAATTGCTACTACACTAGGTCTGGTGTATTAATGCGGAAGTTCCGTCCCTCCAATTCTCCTGCCAATCACCCTTGGTTAGTTTATCATCAAGTTGTCATTCCCAAACCTTTGCGGCAGGACGTACTTAGTATCGCTCATGATGGGGTGGGTGGTCATTTACGAGTTAGGAAGACCTATGCAAAAATTTTATCCCAGTTCTTTTGGCCTAGGATGAAGAAAGACGTCAGCTCTTACTGTCGCACTTGCCATGATTGTCAGGTAGCGGGGAAACCGAACCCCAGTGTTAAACCATTCCCTCTGCAGCCTATCCCAGTCATTGAAGAGCCCTTTAGTAAGGTGGTCATAGATTGTGTCGGTCCCTTACCTAAGACCCCTCGTGGTCATCAGTTCTTGCTAACCATTATTGATTGTGCAACCCGTTATCCTGAAGCCATTCCCTTGCGCCGCATCACAGCGAAGAATGTTATCAAAGCCTTAACCCACTTCTTCACTCAAGTAGGCCTTCCTACAGTGGTGCAGTCAGATCAAGGTTCCAATTTTACTTCCCGGTTGTTTAATCAGGTAATGCAAACCCTGGGAGACCGGCAGTTGAGGTCTTCGGCCTATCACCCTCAGTCACAGGGGGTGGTAGAGAGATTTCACCTGACACAAAACTCATGTTGCGCACCTTCTGTCTGGAGACTGGGAAGGATTGGGACGAGGGAGTTGACCTGCCTTTGCTTGCTGTTCGGGACAGTAAACAAGAGTCGCTAGGATTCTCGCCCTTCCAGCTCGTCTATGGACATGAGGCGCGAGGGCCCCTTTAGGCGTTAAAAGAGTGTTGGTTGAGTGATCAGAGCGCGACGCCCTTAGCTTCATATGTGGTCCAAATCAAGGAGAAGTTGCGTCTGGCTGTAGAACTTGCCCAGTCCAACTAAAGGTGTGCTCAGGTGAAAATGAAACTGCATTTTGATTAGGCCCATCAGGCAAAACCTAGAGAATCCCAAGTGGGGGAGCAGGTGTTGGCCTTCCTGCCCTTACATGATCACCCTTTTAAATCCAAATACAGTGGTCCATATGAAGTACTAGAAAAACAGGGGTCCGTGAATTATGTGATTAGCACCCCTGAACGGCGCAAGAAAAAACGCCTTATCATGTTCGTAACGAAACCCTGGGAAAAGCAGTTGCTTGTGTAGATCATCCTTGCCAACTTGTATCATTGTGTCAGAGTGTAAGGATGATAAAGATCAGTGTTTTTCTGAAATAATGAATGGGTCTAGTGTAAAGGTGGAAAACTCGACTATCTTGGAGGACCCCAGTGCTAAGTTGTGCCATCTCTCTAGTGACCAAGCCAATAATATAAAGTCTCTATTACAGGAGTATCTTATTATAGTTGGTGATTACCCACTCTCCTGTTCAGTGCTGGAGCATGACGTTGAGACCAGGGGAGCCAAGCCAATCCGACAGCGTCCCTACCGTCTTAATGCCTTCAAGCGGGAGTGTTTGCGAGCCGAGGTACAGCGTCTTCAAGAGCTAGGCCTCGTCGAACCCAGCATCAGTCCATGGGCATCCCCTGTTGTTCTAGTTCCAAAGCCGAATGGGTCAATGCGGCTGTGTGTGGATTATCGCAAGGTGAATGCTGTCACTGAACCCGATAGTTATTCCTTGCCACGCATCGACGACGTGATCGACGATCTTGGACAGGCCAGGTATGTGACCAAGTTGGATCTCCTCCAGGGCTACTACCAGATAAGACTGACTGAACGCTCCAGGGCTATCTCTGCTTTTGTCACTCCTGAGGGGTTGTACCAATTCACAGTCCTTCTGTTTGGTATGCGGAACGCCCCTGCAACCTTTCAACGCCTCATGAATTTCATCACGTCTGGTCTGGAAGGTGTCCACTGTTACCTAGACGACCTCATCGTCTTCAGCAGTTCCTGAGAAGATCACATGAGTCGTCTACAAGCCCTCTTCTCCGTACTGGCTGCAAGCAAGGTGACAGTGATCCTCGTCAAAACTGAGTTCGGCCACACCCACGTCACTTTCTTGGGGGACGTGGTCGGACAAGGGGAAGTCCAGCCTATAGCAGCCAAAATTGAGGCAATTCAACAGTATCCAGTGCCAGGCGATAAGAAGAGTGTGATGAGGTTGCTGGGTATAGCGGGGTACTACCGCCGTTTTTGTCCAAACTTCTCCTCCGTTGCCTCTCCCATGACTGACCTGCTGAGTGGCAAGAAAACCTTCAAGTGGACTAAGGCTTGCCAGGAATCTTTTGAGAATCTTAAATCCCTGCTGGCAAATGCTCCTGCACTACTTGCACCTGACCTCCAGAAACAGTTCTCTCTCCATGTCGACGCCAGTGAAATTAGCGCCGGTGCTGTGCTTCTGCAAGAGGGTGAGAGTGATCAAGTGCTTCATCCGCTGTGCTATTTTTCTAGAAAATTTAACAAATATCAAAGAAACTATGCCACCATTGAAAAGGAGGCTTTATCACTGATCATGGCACTAGAAAACTTCAAAGAATATATTGGCAGCACTGCTTATCCCGTTCAAGTGTTCACTGATCATAACCCACTTACTTTTGTTGACAAGATGAAACATACCAACCAAAGACTTTTGAGGTGGGCTCTATCACTTCAGCCCTATAACTTGAACATTTCCCATATCTGCGGAAAAGAGAACGTGCTGGCTGATGCACTTTCTCGAGTCTGATTATTTAGAAACTATGTGTATATGCAGATTATTTTTTTGTTTTATTGTCATTGAGTACCTTGTGTTTATATTATGAATTATTTTGCTTCATATTGATTTAAACTGATTGTGTTAGTTATTACTTTCACTGTGTAGCTGTATATCCATTTTCGCTTCCAGTTAGTTGTAAGCTCACTTTTTTGGGGGAGGTGTCACGTGCCTGTGGCGCTCGGGAACTCGCATAGCGTGAGGCATATGTTCACGCCTCTATTCCACACAAGCTATTAACTTGTTAATTGTACTTATTATATTATTATTGTTCTTAGTTACTTAGGTTAATTGTATATTTATGTATGTTATTAATATGCATCATTGTGTTACTCTGTTAAGTCAACTCAAGAGTAGTATTAATTAATTATATAAATTATCTAGCAAATGTCCTGGATCACGTGATTTGAGACGCACTTCCCCAGTAGCGAAAAACCGTGGCATATTAGGGTGTGTCATAGGAGGGAAGATCAGCTAAAACTAATGGCCCATCACTTTTTTGGTAGATTTTAGTGTATATAAACAGAAAATAATTTCAGTTTCAATATTTTGCAACCTTTTGCTAGGTAAATTTTAGCGTGAAATTTATCGAAAATCTAACGTACAGCTGCATTAGTGCATTACAATTAAATAGTGAACATTGCTTTCTGACTTCATTCTTTAACAACCCAACTAACAATATTTTTTTCTGTTTCAGATTCTGATGCATTTATAAGTTGATAATATTTGCGATGGCTGCATGTGTCAGGACGAGGAACCAAGAATCCAGCCATCTCAGTCACTATCTTGGGTCTGGGAGAGACCTCCTGAAGTCGGAGTTGCCTACATTGAGAGATGCTTTGAGATACGGTGTTTTAATCAGGAAAATCAGTGAAAAGAACCAAAGAACTTACACAAACAAAGACATTGCCAGTGATATGACCAAAGCTGTCTTGGCACAGTACACTCTGGCTAACGCTCAGTTCAAGCCTCCAGTCATAACAAGTCAGAAGAAGATTAGTGAGAGACTGCTAGCCAGTTGGGAAAAGGCAAGAGATATCTCTCTTGGGAGAGGAAAACTTGCAGTTAAGGACAGCTTTGCCAAGCAACTGGACCAGTTATTTGACATAATTACTTGCAAGTGCCCAATTGTTCTCTGTCCTGAGTTTGGATGCGATCGTGACCGTAAATCCGAGGCCCACATCTCCTGTATTTGCAAGCGTGAACTGAAGATTCCTGTGATCGAACTGGCATTTGTCAAAGCAGAGAGAGAGAAGACTGGCAGTATAGCGGCTCTCATGATTTCTAGCCAAGATATTCCGGAGTCCAAGAGACAGGAGGCTGCCACAGAGAGACAGAAGAGGAGAAGAGTTGCCGAGGAAAAGAGACTTGAGATGGCCCAGGGTGAGGTAAAAAAAAGGCCGATGATTGGAGTCAAGCTGATTCAGAGTTTAATGACTTCCCCATGGCTGATCCGAGTGCTGACCAGGAGAATGGTGACTTTGTCCCTAACCCAGAAAATAATGATCCCAAACCTTCCAG
The DNA here is from genome assembly GCA_958450375.1 of Homarus gammarus. Taxonomy (NCBI): domain Eukaryota; kingdom Metazoa; phylum Arthropoda; class Malacostraca; order Decapoda; family Nephropidae; genus Homarus; species Homarus gammarus. The sequence continues at coordinate 42,729 of CAUDMG010003199.1, read as the reverse complement.
GCATAACATTCGAAATAGGAAAGATATCCCGAGCATAGCTCTGGCCAGCATGCGACACCACACTGGTCTCAGAGAAACTGCAGAGATAGCAACAGCTGCCTGGATTGACGGTGGTTTGATAACACCTGATGATGTTCACCTGGTGATAGATCATAACAAAGTAAGGAGAGCTCAGGAGAAACTTGTCAGTAACCTAGAAGAGGAGTTTGATAAGGGGATAAGAGAAAATGGAATCAATTGTTTGTTCTTTGATGGGAGAAGGGATGACACTAAAGTGTTCATGAAAGTTGGAGATTCTGACAAGTTGTTCCCTGCCATGGTGAAGGAGGAACACTACTCCTGCTACAGTGAACCAGGAGGGAAGTATTTGTGGCATTTCACTCCAGAGAAAGATGACATCAGGAAACCAGCTGAGATAGTGGCAGATAACATTGTGAACTGGCTCAGAGAGAGGAACGTAGACCAGACCCTGCAGGCCATTGGAGGGGACAGCACCAACACGAACACAGGGTGGCAAGGGGGGGTCATACAGTGGAAGATTGGGAGGAAGCTGGTCTGGATTGTTTGTGACCTCCACACCAACGAGTTGCCACTCAGACATCTGATCCAGGAGCTGGATGGCAAGACTCTTTCAAACAACAGATGGTCTGGTCCTCTTGGCAAGATGCTGGACTCTGCCACTGAGTTAGAAATAAATCCGAACTTTGAAAAAATCACAGTTGGCCCTCCACTCGTTGAGCTTGCACATACTGTCATTGACGACCTGAGTACTGACCAGTACTATGGTTACATGATTTGCAGTGCCATCAAAACTGGGGTCATGCCTGATAGACTTGCTTACCTGCAGATAGGTCCAGTCTCACATTCTAGGTGGCTCACAACGGCTCTCAGGTTCTGCAGAATTTGGGTCGCTCATCATAAACTGAAAGGGAACCAGCTTCACAACCTGAGACTTATTGTCCAATTCATCGTGAGTGTCTACTTGCCAAATTGGTTCAACACCAAGGTCAAGTCATCATTCTCCGAAGGTCAGAGGCATGTTCTCTTCCAGCTTGAGCTCCTGAGGAGTCAGCCAAGGAAGGTTGTTCAGATTGTGGAGCAGACTGTGAGGAGATCTTCCTGGTATGCTCATCCCGAGGCAGTTCTGCAGACAATGCTCTGCAGTAAGGATGAGGAGGAGAGAAGAGTGGCAGTCAAAAAGATCTTGGATATGAGGCTTATGAGAGGATCTGGGCATGACGAATCGGTTGATGACGATTCCTTCAGGGTCAGGAAGACTCCTGAAGTCAATCTAGGTGCCAAGACCCTCACTGATCTCATAGATCTGGATAACATCCAGGCTGGCAGTGAGCCCCCTCTTACCTGCAGCCTCACCAATGTTCAAGTCAGAGCTTTCCTGGACAACCCCATGCATGTCCCTGCCTGGCCCTCGCACACCCAGAGTATAGAGCGTTGTGTACAGCAAGTGAGCGAGGCCAGCAGTCACGTGTACAGCCAGGAGAGGAGGGAAGGCTACATCCGAGCTCAGGTGGTCAGCAGGGAGGTGATGAGTAGAAACAGAAGCAAGAAAGACATGTTCTCTATGGTGTGCAGCAACACCGGGTCGTAGTAGTAAAACCGGTTTTTGTATTAGATGATTTTGTTTTCTAAAGGAATATTAAATTTAATAAATGTGTCAAGATCATTCGTTTCACTATTCTGGATCATTTTCATCCTAATAAATTAACCTGATACATTTACTTTTCTTTAAATAAGCTATTTAGTGGTGTTGGTAAAAGGGTGGGAATACTGAATTTTCATAAGATTTCAAGTTAAAATTTACCTAGCAAAAAATGAAAACTTTTCAAATCTGAAGATATCACATGATTCTGCACATAGAACTACATCATTAATACCATGGGCCGATTTTTCAAACTCAAAAAAAAAAAATTCGCCTCCGTATGACACACCCTAGTGGCATAGGGTAGACGTGTCCATTCGTTCTCTAGCCTTGACCCTTGTCTAGTGCCTTGTCCAGTCTTCTGCAATGCCCTAGGGGTATCAGGTATTAGTGACACGTTTAGTTAGGCCTAGGAAGGGATTCTGGTGGTAAGGAATCTCCTGTTTGGTAGGAAACCACTATTTTGAAGGGATTGTTGTATGTATATATATTGTATGTCTATGTAATATAGTTTATGTTAAGTAATATTCGTTTGGTCTAACTCCTTAACGGTATATTTTCACCCTTCCGGCATCACCCTTATTTTAATATACAATTACTTATTCCCTTAAATTCTTGTTTGCTATAGTCAGTACTCCCTTTAGAACATAAATTGAATTAATTATCTTCCCTTTTGTGACTTACTTATTTCAACTTGTTCATACTTATTCAAGTACATTTAGTTGAGTAGGTTTTTGTGGGGATAATTATTGCCGTGTTCCCTATTTGTTCCTTTATTTGTTAATAACTTGGGGTAGGCTTCACTCCCCTGGTATAAAGGGTAGTGGGATCGCGACAACACCATTACTACCACCACCCACACCAACACCATTACTTACCCTCTATCACCACCACCACCACCCACACCAACATCACTACTTGCCCTCTATTACCACCACCATCCACACCACCACTACCACCACCCACACCAACACCACTACTTACTAGGGTGTGTCAATTTTGTCAACATGTTAAAAATCAAATTTGGTAGTCAAAATATTGTGCCTCTTTATGTCTAAACTTGAGATTAGCAAACAAAAATGAATTGAAATAACCCTCACCTACATCAATTATACCTTAAAGTTTCAAATATCAGTATTTCAACAAATTAATGAGACTTGATTAGAATTATTCACTTGATATTAACTAATCTCATGTAAGCATATGGATTATGGAGTATTTTATGGTTCTATAGCTTGTGTACAATATGCATGTCAGAACATGAACATGAACAGGATCTCCGTGTGGGACAGTTTAATTCTTGTTTTGACTTGTACCAAGCGTGAGGATAAGGCGCCCGGCTCACTCTCCTTCTAGATATCATAGACGGGGGTTTGCTCTCATTGCACTTGCACCTACTCTACCAGACGAATTCTACATTTTAATTATTGTAAGTAGGGCATATTGATTGTCGCAGTTACTTATATCATTGTATAAAACATTATGTTCTAAGAAATTATTATGTTATTTCTGTTACAGCATTTTTGATAAACAAATTGATATTTTTTGAAACAACAATTGAATTATGAAACATTGAAATATATTTCTATTTGTCAGATAGTGTGAAGATGTCAAAATTGAAGACAAGAAGTCAGTTGTCAACCCACTTGAGCCTGCTAGTTGGTAAAGGGAAGGAGCTTCCTGTATCAGAACTTCCAACAGTGAGAGACATGCTAAGATTAGGGTTACTCCTTCGAGAAAAAAATGCAAAGGACAGAAGGAACTATACAGATAAAGAACTCATAAATGACATGATAGTCCCTCTTCTGCATCAATGGACAAAAGCTAATGCACTATTCAAACCACCTGTGATTAATCAGTGTCGAACTATTGAGCTAAAACTAACGAAATTATGGCACAAAGCAGTTGAAACATCATTTGGTAAAGGAAACTTGGCCAGGAAAAATGAATTTCTGCACACACTTGATACTCTGTTTGACATTTTGACCTGCAAGTGCTCCATACAATTATGTTCTGAATCCAACTGTTCTCACTCAGGTAAGAGAGAAAATAATTCCCACATTGATTGTGGTTGTCCTCGTGAAAAGAAGATCCCTGTTTTAGAGCTTGAATTTATAAAGGCACAGAGGACAAAGGCAGAAGGCCAAGGAAGTATGCAAATGGGTTCAATAGATTATTCAGAAACAAAGAAGCAGATTGCTAATGCCAAGAAGAGAGAACAAATCCGAGAGAGGGAACAAAAGAAGAAAATGAAGAGTGAAGAAGCCATCCAAAGAGAGGAAGAGCTGTGTCAAGATGTTTATCACTTCTTTGATAGTTCTTCTGATGAACAGGAAGCAACATCAGATGATAGTTCCAAAGAGCCATCTGAACCTTTACCAAAGAAAATGAAATACAACACAAGAAATATTTCAAACATTGCTTTAGCTAGTATTCGCCACCATGCTGGACTTCGTGAGGCTGCAGAAATTGCAACTGCCGCTTGGATAGATGCAGGCCTCATCAGCCAAGAGGATGTATCTTTGGTGATAGATCATAATAAAATTAGAAGAGCACAAGAAAAAATAATGAAGGAAATATCTGATCAGCATGAAAAAGATTTAAGCGAGGGAGGGCTCTCCTGTCTTTTGTTTGATGGAAGAGTAGATGACACAAAAGTTTTGCTAGAAGTAGAGGGAGTGAACAGAAAGTTTCCAGGTCTCATCAAAGAAGCACACTACTCTGTCTGTTCTGAGCCTGGTGGTCGGTTTTTGTTTCACTTTGCTCCCGAAACTGAAGTAGAAGGGAAGAAACATGCAGAGGTCATTGCTGATCATATTTTATGTTGGGTTCATGAGAGAGGACTTGGCAGTTCACTGCAGGCTGTTGGTGGAGATTCAACTGCAGTGAACACCGGATGGCAGGGGGGGTGTAATGACGCATTTAGAGAAAAAACTAGGAGGTAGACTTGTTTGGATTGTATGTGATTTACATACAGGCGAGCTACCTCTTCGTCATCTCATCCAGGAACTTGATGGTCCTACAAAGAGCAACAACAAGTGGTCAGGTCCCCTTGGCATCATGCTGGATGAAGCAACACAACTAGAAATAAATACAACCTTTCCAAAGGTCGAAGTTGGCCCTCCCCTTCCGGCGTTGTCTGAAGGAGTCATCAAAGATCTCAGCACAGATCAATCCTATGCTTATCGTATTGCCCAAGCAATAAGATCAGGAGAAGTGCCTCAGTCATTGGCTCTCTTGGAGATTGGACCCGTCAGTCACAGCCGTTGGTTAACTACAGCTCTTCGTTTCTGCAAGATTTGGATTTCCAAACACGAATTGAAGGCAAAGTGCTGAAGAATTTGAGGTTAATTGTTGAATTTATTATTGGAGTTTATCTTCCCCAGTGGTTTAGTGTGAAACTTAATCCTATGTGGGTGGATGGGCCCAATCACCTTTTGTTTCAATTGCAGCTAGTAAGAACACAGAGGAAGGTAGTGAGGGACATCGTGTTACCTGTGGCAAGAAGGTCCGCTTGGTATGCTCGATCAGAAGCAGTTTTGCAAGCAATGCTTTGCAGTCAATGTACCAATCTCCGAAACGAGGCTGTAGAAGTCATTCTAAAGATTAGAGGAACGCTAATAGATGACGACCAGTTGGGAGACTGTTCGTTTCATTCAAGAAAAGTTCCCCCAATAAACGTCAATGCCACCAAATTGTCAGAATTGGTTGACTTGAGTTTGGAAGTCTTAGAGCCACCATTGACAACAAGTCTAACTAGCCAAGAATTGAGAAACCTTAAAGAGACTCCAATGCAGGTGCCGAAGTGGCCTTCCCACACTCAAAGTGTGGAGAGATGTGTGAAAATGGTCACAGAAGCAGCGGGCCACGTTTACAGCCACGAGAGGCGAGAAGGTTACATCAAAGCACAAATAGCAAGCAGACTACTGATGACAAGAAACCAAAGCAAAGAGAGTATGAAGGCATTGGTTACTTTCAAATAGACTACGGATAATAAAATATAATAATTTGAAACTTGAAACAGTAACATGTGTGCAAACGCTGGTTATGTTATAAATTCACAAATATGTACATTTAAAAATCCATTTGATGTAGGTAGGACTTATTATAAAAAAAAATTTATGCCAGAATATTGTTTTGCATGCTTAAAGACTACAATAAATTGCTACCAAATTACTCGATTTTCAATTTAGCCAGTTCACCCCCTAAATTGACACACCCTACTACTTACCCTCTATCACCACCACCAACACCACTATTTACCCTCTATCACCACCACCATCCACACCACCCACACCAACACCACTACTTGCCCTCTATCACCACCGCTATCCACACCACCACTACCACCACCCACACCACTACTTGCCCTCTATCACCACCACCATCCACACCACCACTACCACCACCCACACTACTTACCCTCTATCACCACCCACACCACTATTTACCCTCTATCACCACCACCATCCACACCACCACTACCACCACCCACACCAACAACACTACTTGCCCTCTATCACCACCACCACTACCACCACCCACACCAACACCATTACTTACCCTCTATCACCACCACCACCAACACCACTATTTACCCTCTATCACCACCACCATCCACACCAACACCACTACTTGCCCTCTAACACCACCGCCATCCACACCACCACTACCACCACCCACACCACTACTTGCCCTCTATCACCACCACCATCCACACCACCACCCACACCACTATTTACCCTCTATCACCACCACCATCCACACCATCACTACCACCACCCACACCAACACCACTACTTGCCCTCTATTACCACCACCACCACCCACACCACTACTTGCCCTCTATCACCACCACCATCCACACCACCACCACTACTTGCCCTCTATCACTACCACCATCCACACCACCACTACCACCACCCACACCAGCACCACTACTTGTCCACTACCACCACCCACACCAACACCACTACTTGCCCTCCATCACCACCACCATTCACATCATCACCAAACCACCCCGAAGCAACACCCACAAACATACCACCGTCAGAGTTCATCCCCATTCAGCTGTTCACATTCTCACCAAGTCTCCTCTGACGGCCAGATGCCACCATCACCACCCTAGCTGGCTTATCACATCCGGCTAAGGTGAAAATGGAAAGGTAAATCCTGATAAGCGATGTAAGAGTCGGTATCAGCGGAGAGAGAAACTAATTTTTGGGTCGAGTGGATCGTGTGACAGATCGGTGGCTTGTCCAGACCTGCCCTGATGAAGCTGTAACATGTGTTTTGGGAAGGGGTGTACTGAGTGGTGAGTTTAGTGTAGGGGGGAGAGGGGTGGGGGGGGGAACTAGGGGGAGGGGGGTGAGGGTGGGGGTGAGGGTGAGAGGGCCAGGGAATTGAGAGGGGAGATAAAGGTGAGAGAGGTAAGGGAGACGAAGGGGGGAGACAGGGGAGAGAGAGGAAGGAATGGATCACCTGTGCCTTATGTAAACACACATTCGGTCGTGTCTTGTCGTGTCCTGTCTGTCTCACGGACAGACACAAGGATACACACTTTGGTATGAACAACACGTATTAAGATGACACATGTAAGGTTATTATGGTGAACCTTTCATTAGGTGATAAAACACTTTAATGATGATTTACTCGGCCACAACTTACCACTGGGAATAAAAGTTTTTGGTGAGCTAGTAATTGATGGTAGTCAGAGATTCTATTATGAGTATTATCTCTCATGAACTGATTACCACACTGAGGGTAAAAACCACTTAATTATATGATGGCTTAATGGCGCAAAGAAACAAATTATATTTTTGCTAAACAAAAACAGACTAACAAACAAAGACTAAGATTCTCTAATATAAAGTCACCTTCTGGGATAGTGTTCTATAAAAATGACAGATAAACAAACAAATAAAAGTAAAAAGATTCCCTAAGGTTATGTTCTGGGATAAAATAATAAAAATATAATAATTCTCTAATATCAAATCCCACAAAAAAGTAAAAGAAAAAAATATCGTCTAATACAATAGGGTATTTTAGTCACTCGATACTGTTGAATTATTGGCTTTGGTGTGAGAATGGCCAGGAACTACAACAACCTGTGTGTGTGTGTGTGTGTGTAGGAGACAAAATTGAAGACGAAAGGCGCTTCAAGACGACAGGTGCTTCAAGACGACAGGTGCTTCAAGACGACAGGCGCTTCAAGACAACAGGTGCTTCAAGAGGTAAATTTACTTGTGGTTTCTTTTCATCACAACAAATGGTGAGGAAGAATTGTTTAATGGTAGATAATTACAGTACTTTTGAACTGTGTCTTAATTTCTTTATGTTAATGGGATAATTAGTTAAGGTTAATGGGTAAATAATAAAAATACTATTAAGGTTCTTGTTTGATATTATGTATAATTTATATACAATTTTTAATAAGGTTCACATGTATAATTATATCATAGCTCAGGAGACGATACTATAATAAGGTACTCGGGTCTGGCCAACACCACCAACGAATTTAATCCCTAATCACCAGACTTAATTGACCTATGTCGTTTCCTCATCATTATTACCAAAAACTAGTTAATTGTTTTTTACAACTAATTACTAATCGATGTTGGTTTTTTGTGAACCCAGATCATTAATCAGCCTGAAGGACAATACCTATAGTGACATTATCAACAAAAATATAAATATTGAAAATTTCACTCAAAAATAATTACATGAAATATTTCTTTCAGTGATTTTCTCTTCTCTTCTAATTCAAAAAAAGTAGATTAAATTTACCCCAAAACTCAAATGTAACAAGAAAATGCATAAAAAGAGCATAGTAAATAAACACTAACCAATTTTATTAGTAAACAGAAGAATGCAAATTATTCACAGCTGCGTGGTCTGGGTGCGAACCAGCAAACTTGAGTAAAAAGAATTGAGCGTTGTATCCACTCAGTCACCGCAACTTAGAGGAAGGAAATTACACCCAAAAATAATAATGATGATGATAAAGTGTAAAAATGAACTATTAAGAGACTAGACTTGTTTATTAAGGAACTAGTAACAAAGGTAAACCTCAGTAAAACAGCAATGTTCATTAACAGGCTGTAATAGGTTGATTCTTTACCAGTTTATTAGTGCTTATGAATTTAACACTTTAGCGGTGGTCGACTCATTAAGATACGATCACCAATTGTTATAATTACAGGGTCATCAAAAAAGATCTTAAATGGATATAAACTAAACTGTGATCATTCTTTCTTGATCACCCTGTATAGTAAAGGTCGATGGAATATTATGCAACTATTTTGTGATGTGTTTTTTCATCATTAATTCACATAAACCGGACAAATATACAAGTTTGTTGTTAACACATTAAGTAATAAACATGACAATTAGCGTGATGTGTGTTAATGCGGCTCAAATATCCCTGTATTGACCTAGGCGGTGTGCCAGAGAGATATTGTGGTAGTATGTTTCCAATTTTAAGAGCTAATTAAACTAGTAATATCAGTCGATATAGATGGTGGCAGCTACAACCAGGTTATAATAATAACAAAAAATATGCTACCGATACAAAAATATAAATTGTAACATCATTATTATGTAAACCTGATATGACCCGTATTTATGAGGCTGCAGCACTCGAAAGGTTCAACAATCTTCTTCTTGTTACTCTATTTGTATTATTATGACTAAATAAACTGTTTCTTCTTGGTATCTGTATTAAATTTATTGGTCGTCGATTACTGTTTGCAATGTCAAGATAAGGATGTGGATCTTGGGTGACATTCATTAGTGGTGAAAGACACCCTTGTGATCCTCTCTCAGTACATACCATATATCAATACTGTACTGTAATATATATTCAACCTTCATATTTCTTCAACTAAGTAAACTTACAGAAAAGCATCACCTGATTATTGACATACCCGAGGTTAGGTTAGATTACATTACTATTATATTCAGGTGAAAGAGATGGGAGGGTGGAGCGAGTCTTCGGGTGTTAAGCAAAACGTTCAAAATAAAGTAGGAACATTGTTGATGAGTGAAGACTTCACCTTCTTGGTATGATGGTCGGGTCGGCTACCCTCGCCCACAGGTCTGGCATCAGTATCTACGATTCACATGATTGTAATGCTTCCCTTGCCGCCAGGTGTTGCACAATTAGCTCTCTAAGATCGGTTTTAAGCTGACAGTAAACGAGTTAATCCTGCTTAGTGAAGTTAGGCTCAGCACCAGTGACCGCCACTCTTTATGTTTGTTGGAGTCAGGGAGAGGAGTCTCAAAAACTCCTAAGTTAATTTTGTTCTCCTGTATTGGGATGTGATGATGCTACTAAGTGACTTGTAAGTTATTTACTGTAGTAACTGTGTGACACTGTATTTAACTATAGACGTAGTGATGGCACCGTAATCAGCTGTGGGTCGTAAATACAAAGTTAAGGATAAAAATGACTTAAGAACTTTTGAGGAGTCAGGTCAATAGAGGCAACATTTGTGAGGCAGCGAGAAATACTTCAAGAGTTGTGGGTCCTTGATCGAGCGGTCTGACTCACTGGACCGTGATGTGGAGACACACACACATACAGACGGACAGTGGGGTAAAAATAGACAGACAAACAGACAGTTACAGACGACAGACAGACAGACACAGCATTCCGGGCAAGAACGTAACCAGAGTCCTTCCGTTGTAGTGATAATTATGGCCTTTTACATTTTATGGTAATTAGTTAATTACATTTGGTGCTGCAAAAGAGGTTCGTCACGTGACTAATCTGTAGTATTGAGAAAATAGCAACATAATGGATGTGGTTGGTGGGTTGGTTGTAGCTAAACAATGATTGTGGTAGATGGTTGTAGGAATACAACAATTGCAGTAAATGAATTGATGTATGAAATTCATTATTGTGGTACATGTGTTGTAACATTGGTACTTATTCAACAGGTTTAGATACAGTAAATAAGACTAACGTGTGAAGTTTACCATCTTAGCTAAGTTACATATTAGCTGTCAATATACTGAACAATACTAACGTGTGAAGTTTACCATCTTAGCTAAGGTACATATTAGCTGTCAATATACTGAACAACACTGACATGTGAAGTTTACCATCTTAGCTAAGTTACATATTATCTGCCAATATACTGAACAACACTGACATGTGTGAAGTTTACCATCTTAGCTAAGTTACATATTAGCTGTCAATACACTGAACAATACTGACGTGTGAAGTTTACCATCTTAGCTAAGTTACACATTAGCTGTCAATATACTGAACAACACTGACGAGTGAAGTTCACCATCTCAGCTAAGTTACATATTAGCTGTCAATATACTGAACAACACTGATGTGTGAGGTTTACCATCTTAGCTAAGTTACATATTAGCTGTCAATATACTGAACACTGACGTGTGAAGCTTACCATCTTAGCTAAGTTACATATTAGCTGTCAATATACTGAACAACACTGACGTGTGAAGTTTACCATCTTAGCTAAGTTACATATTAGCTGTCAATATACTGAACAAGACTGACGTGTGAAGTTTACAATCTTAGCTAAGTTACATATTAGCTGTCAATATACTGAACAACACTGATGTGTGAAGTTTACCATCTTAGCTAAGTTACATATTAGCTGTCAATATACTGAACAACACTGACGTGTGAAGTTTACCATCTTAGCTAAGGTACATATTAGCTGTCAATATACTGAACAACACTGACATGTGAAGTTTACCATCTTAGCTAAGTTACATATTATCTGCCAATATACTGAACAACACTGACATGTGTGAAGTTTACCATCTTAGCTAAGTTACATACTGTATTAGCTGTCAATACACTGAACAATACTGACGTGTGAAGTTTACCATCTTAGCTAAGTTACACATTAGCTGTCAATATACTGAACAACACTGACGAGTGAAGTTCACCATCTCAGCTAAGTTACATATTAGCTGTCAATATACTGAACAACACTGATGTGTGAGGTTTACCATCTTAGCTAAGTTACATATTAGCTGTCAATATACTGAACACTGACGTGTGAAGCTTACCATCTTAGCTAAGTTACATATTAGCTGTCAATATACTGAACAACACTGACGTGTGAAGTTTACCATCTTAGCTAAGTTACATATTAGCTGGCAATATACTGAACAAGACTGACGTGTGAAGTTTACAATCTTAGCTAAGTTACATATTAGCTGTCAATATACTGAACAACACTGATGTGTGAAGTTTACCATCTTAGCTAAGTTACATATTAGCTGTCAATATACTGAACAACACTGACGTGTGAAGTTTACCATCTTAGCTAAGTTACATATTAGCTGTCAATATACTGAACAACACTGATGTGTGAAGTTTACCATCTTAGCTAAGTTACATATTAGCTGTCAATATACTGAACAATACTGACAAGTGAAGTTTACCATCTTAGCTAAGTTACATATTAGCTGTCAATATACTGAACAATACTGACGTGTGAAGTTTACCATCTTAGCTAAGTTACATATTAGCTGTCAATATACTGAACAACACTGATGTGTGAAGTTTACCATCTTAGCTAAGTTACATATTAGCTGTCAATATACTGAACAATATTAACAATATAATAAAGCTCAGTACTTATCACCAATGAAGAAAGATTAAATAAACAATTACTTTCTTGTATCTTGTTATTTTATATCCAGGAATTATTCTGTGAAACGATTATTAGTTATTACAATATCAATCAGTTTTTATATCACCTGTCACTAATTAAGATTCATCGTTGTGAAGAATGACATAATAACCTGTGATGAGATATACATAATTCAGGTACAGGTACAGGGTTTAATTACTTACACCTGGTATAAATAGGTATTGGCTTTTGTTTGAGGGAAATTATCTGTCCTTCTTTAACCCAATAGAGTCAAGGACAGGTGGTAGCTCAGGTGAGATGTGAATCTTGCTGAGCTAATCTATCACACTTCTAGGCACCCTACACCCCCACATCCCCCACACGCCTATACCCCCACACTTCCCTCGACAGCATAAGATAACAAACCGCTAATCATTAAGTAGGGGTAGGCAGTAAAAATGAAGGTATTCAGATTTTGCATAGGACTCTTTTTTAAACAATAATATGATATGACAATGCAGAATCAGCAAAAAAATTTGAACTTTAGGCGTTTTTGGCGGTTAGCACCACGAAAAACTGAAAATTGCATTTTCGGACTGTGAATTAAACAAAAAATCGCAATTTTCTGGAATAATTGGTTTTCAAATGTAAAATACTGCATGAACTTGTCATTTTTTGATGCAAATCGGCTCTGTGAAGATGGAATAATAACTCAAGACTAATTTGGAATTTTATTAGTCAAAGAAAAGTCCAAAAAACACCAAAAAATGGTGAAAAAGCATCAATTTTTTAATTTTTTATGATAAAGTGTTCAGGAAAGGACAGGCCTATTGCAAAGCCCCGGACACTAGAAGAGATAGAAGAATGGTGGGGTATAAAATGGGGAAGCTTTCGAGGTTAACGCATTTAATGGACTTCTTGAACCGTTGAGGGCATTTCGGGGGGGGGGGGGGGGGGGGGGGGGGGGGGGGGGGGATGAAATAAGGATTTGGGTAACTGATTCCAGAGTCGTGCCGATGAGGGAAAATACCTAAACCGATTTTATTAAATACATTTAGTACTATGATTATGTTAATCTTGTTACTAATACTATGATTGTTTTTTTCAGATGGCAGAAAATAATATAATATTTGTGCTAGGGGATATACTTCCCAAAAATTATGATGCAGCGATTGCTATATTTAGTGTTGCCCAAAAACTGAAATCAGAGAAGATGACGCTTTGCATCAGGTTATATGTTACTGCTTTGATAAAAACATTGACAAAAGCATTTGGAAATGCATCATAGAGAAAGTTCAAAAGGTCATAACCCACTACCACAATCATGTTTATGCCGAACACAACCGCGCAAAACCAAAGAAGAGAGGAATGGCTTTCGTGAAAAAGAGTATTCGGCAACTCCATAAATCCTGGAGAAAAATGTCGTTGACGTTCATAAAGAATCGCAAGACGTATGCAGTACCAATCAATGGTCTTCTTGACATAGGGAAGAATATGGATGATTTAACAGGCGATGAAAAGGCTTTTTATATCGACCAACTGGGGGATCAAGTCATGCGCATCAGTGAAGAAATTGATACTGTGTATGTCATAGAAAAGGAATCGGAACTAGCTGAACAACAGGCAATCATTGAACAAGATAGGATTGAAGAACAATACATGCAAATTGAAGATGAAACCGAGCTATCGAATACATCAAGTGATCAACTGAATATCAGTGCTAATCGGTCGGGACACATGCGAAATACAACGACAACTGTCGACATTGGTGTACAATTTGATTCATATGGTAATCGTCCAAGAATTCGGAAAACAAGAAACTGCACTGATAAAATCAAGTCAATATGTAGTGAAGTATCAGTGAAATGCAACATTTCTACACAAGCATCAAGAGTTGCAGTTCAGATAGTTTGTAGTGGTCTGTATAATCATGATTACTACTTAACGAAAGAAGAAGCAATTGAGGAGGATCCATCCCTGAAGGAACACAAAAGCGCTGCTATGCCAAAACCTCCTGCTCCAAAACTAAAAAAATGGACAAACCTCAGCATGTCCAAAGCAGGCACAGCATGCCCTCATTCTACCAACGAATGGAAAGTATATGAAAACATACTGCCAAGTGCCAAAACTCTCAATGACCATAAACAGGTTTTGGCAATCCAGCATGAAAAGGAGGCAGCGAGAGCATTGTATGAAATCCAACCCGGAACCAAGGTAACTTTGCATTATGATACCACTTCCCGCTCAAGGATTGACGGTGACTGGCCTTGCCTCATCCTGATTTTCTCAGACAAACGCCGATTTCCTCTGAGACCTTTGTTTTTTGCATACGAAGATCGTGCACAAATTGCTCGGTTATTTGTCGAAACTTACACACGGTTGGCTGCAACAATCACTACAGATGAACATCCCATCTCAGCTAAAACCTCATGGGAGAAAACGACAGCAATCATGACTGACTCTGCGAGTAAAAACCTTAATATAGGCGACGAAGCTGCCAAGATCCTTCAATCAAGTCATGTACCGCTTCATCTGCTATGCAAGTCACATCCTGTTGAAGGTTTTGATCGCTCAAACCTTGCTGTTTTGGCTGGTATTAAAAAACATCTAGAATTTCGGGAGAAGCTTCAAGGTATGAACCCAGCTGTCAGATCCTTCCTTCGTGGCAAAACTAGCATAGTTGAATGTGCCATAACATCGATTTTGGGTCTTGTTAGTCATGATAAGTCAGCTCACAGCACAAACCAAGCTGATTTGTTTGATTACATATTGCAAAGAGAAAATCAAGTGAAACACATCGCGATGTACTATGAGCGACGGTTCACCAAGTTGGGTTATTCGGCTGCATCCATCATTCAATGTCTACCGTATTTGCATATGCTGTTGAACGAGTCACATTTAGGTAACCAGCATATTGAAATAGTACGCATGTTTTTGGACTCGGAATTCCTTATTACAGAGCTGCATATTCTTGCATATTTTACGCATGCAGTCACACTACCATACTTGTATTTTGTTGAGGTAAACACGCAAGAAGAACTGCTCCAAATGCTCCCTCTTCTGTACAACGAATTGAAGAAAGGCAAGATGGACACACTCAAAGATTATGTTATCGAATACCCTCATGTTCAAGTCACCAAACCAACAGCAGATATTGCACAACAAATACTGCAGAAGATGTGTGTTGATGCTGCTGATGTTTTGGGGAGACAAGCTGGCCGGGAATATGGCTTTGGTGATAAGGTTGACAACCCTCCCCATGCAACTCAATTGCATTTGCTTTCAAAAGAAGAACGTGCCAGTTTGCCATCGCACAACCTTGATGCAGAACGCCACCTTGCTGTATTTGGCAAAAGAGCACCTGTTGCGAAGTTCCGTAATAAGAAGTTTACCGCAAAAGGGATCCGAAATGATGTCACATTGTTTCAATCACCCACTTTCAAGAACAAAGTAATTAAAGGGTTAAATTCTATAGTCAAGATTCTCAATGACATGGAGAAGGACTGGGTAGGTAAACAACAGCAATTCCTCGAATTGAAAATTTCAGAAAAAATTGAAAAAGCAAAGAACCAGGCAAATTACACTCAAAAATGTTTGGAATTGTGTAAAGGATGGAAAGGACCAGCAACGAGTGTAGAAGAGTTGCATGAAATCCTCAGATCAAATCCTGACAAAAAGGAAAAAATAGTACGAACGGAGTTATCCTTCTATCGGGACACCCATAAAGCCGGTGTCATACAGCAGCCAGATTTGTTCACAATGAATACTATCCCACACGAGGAACGATTACTCAACTTGTGTGCTCTTCTTGCAGAACATGACCCAGTATATGACTATGTTTCCTTGCCATCAAACAATGATGCTGCAATGGTCTTGTCATCACAATCCTGTGTTACGTCAACTCAAAGTACTGAAGACGACAACATGATGGAAGTAGGAAACTATTATGTCACATTGATGACTGAAGGGAATGTTGATACATGGTATATTGCTTCGTAGGAGGGGCAAAACACGGATGGCAGATATACAATCGATCACCTCACGAGAGTACAAAAAAGGTCCGATTTGAAATGGAAACATCCAGTAAAAACTGATATAATAAATTTAAAACCAGAGTCGATCGTTGAATGCATTATTGATGGTGAGTGGGATGTTTCCCAAGAAAGGAATATGACATTTACATTGCGTAATCATACTTTTATTTCCAAAACGATTGAACAATTTCTGAAGTAAAGTGTGAGTACACTTTCATAACTTTCATTTGTATGTTTTATTACCCGATTTTTGCTTGTTTTTGCTGGCTTTTGACCCCTAAGATAACTTTAACCGATTTGTACAGAGTAAATCGGTATTAAGAAGTATTTCTGCAAGATTCCTCAAGTATTGCAGGCAGTATCAAATACCATTACTTCATATTTTGGAAATTAAACTCAATTTTAGGTGTTTTTGCCTCAATATCTATGTTTTTTCACCATTTTTTTGTGTTTTTTGGACTTTTCTTTGACTAATAAAATTCCAAATTAGTCTTGAGTTATTATTCCATCTTCACAGAGCCTATTTGCATAAAAAAATGACAAGTTCATGCAATATTTTACATTTGAAAACCATTTATTCCAGAAAATTGTGATTTTTTGTTAAATTCACAATCCGAAAATGCAATTTTCAGTTTTTTGTGGTGCTAACCGCCAAAAACGCCTAAAGTTCAAATTTTTTTGCTGATTCTGCATTGTCATATCATATTATTGTTTAAAAAAGAGTCCTATGCAAAATCCAAAGATAGTGCCTAAAATCCACCCTGTACTGCCTACCCCTACATTAAGGCAAAATAAAACGAACTTGAAGACAACACCAAATAACTGAAGAAGGCGGGACAGTATTTCTTCTTGTCTTACATTGAACTGAATTGACTAAAGCATTCACTAACCATCATCTAAGACTTAACACAAGGACAGTAATAAGAAGGCTTGAGAGGCGTAAGTCAACCAAAACCTAACCTAACCAAAGCTAACCTGACCTGACCTAACCAAAGCTAACCTAAGCTAAGCTAAGCTAACCTGACCTAACCTAACCTATCCTAAACCAATCTTCTTCCACAAGTGAAGATTCAATTTAGACTTAACGTGTGTTGTTTATGTCGTTCTCGGGTAAGTAGGAAGTATTTTGATTCTTGTTACACCAGCACATTTGTTTACACACGAGGGACGAGTTCAAATACCAACCCAGTGCACAACAATGCACCCAGAACGCTTTAACTTTAGTCACCATAAATCATAAGAACATCCTCCAAGGCTTCCAAATTCAAGCCCAAATACCCACTTTGTCCTCCATAATATGAGACAAATGAGGAAAATATTACCCCCCTCATCTCTTTATTGTCCTCACCCACTTCCCCCTATGCAGTGACCACCATACTCAGTCTTTGTGGTTATATAAGTTTAATCACCAGAACTTTACGAAATATTCTGCCATTAAAGATGAGAGAGGAATTAGACGCTGCCAGATGCCTATTGCTGAGTAATCATTAGAGATCCTCCCGAGTCTTTGATCCCGGAAGCTCACACTATACCCACGATAATTTATCTTTCTTCCGCAGAAATTGGATTCGGTAAAAGTTTTTGTTCCTCGTTCCTCAAGAGTCGTGTTTTTTCTTCTTTCTTTTTTCACTTTACTCAAATTTTTTTTTCTCGATTCTCTTTACATTTCGTTCATTTTTTGAGGAGTTGGTGTATGTAGACGTGTGTGTGACTTTGTGTGGTTCAAATTAATTCACACACACACACACCTGCACATCCCTTCACATATCGGAGATGCTGTCACACCTTATTATCAACCGAGTCTCTCTTAGTTTTTTTCATTAATAGAATAATTTTTATTATACAAATTTATGAATAAGGCTTCAGGAAATATAGAATTGGTTTGGTCATATTATTTCAATAGTTTACGTCATTTGGTGTAATTATATATATGAGAGAGAGAGAGAGAGAGAGAGAGAGAGAGAGAGAGAGAGAGAGAGAGAGAGAGAGAGAGAGAGAGAGAGAGAGAGAGAGAGAGAGAGAGAGAGAGCAACAAATATCTTAGACCGTCAAAGCTTCCCCTCAGTACACAGTATAAGGAAATCAGGAACAATACAGTATCACAATTTATCGTCCACCACTAAATAAATAAGGATCACCCACCAAAAACCTATTTCACACACCGATGAGAAATTGGAAAATGAAAAAGATACGTAATATTGATACAGGCAGAGATGGGTACAAGGGCTCCCTATTATCCAGGTGACTGCTTACCTCTGTAGGTCAGATGGGAATGATGAAGTGTATTGCCAGCTCGAGCAATCAACATCGCCTGACACTCATCACAACCCAAAACAAAGGCCGGTATATGGATATTCAACACCAGACAAATATTAACTCGTGGTTTTCACATGTATATTGTTTATTGTTTACTGTCTTGTTTACAGATGCATGACCAGGATATCTCATACTTTAAATAAACAAAGTAAACAAACAAAGGCCGTTTCTATAATCTTTAAACAAATTCAGACTACAAAAGATAAAATGAACAACAATAAACTTTACACGGAGGCAAAATACAGGTTAATGACGTCATTGTTTACCTGTTGCTCTGCTAATTAGGTCAGGTCTTACTGTGAAAAAATATACAGAAATACAATCCAAAGAATGTGTGTATATATAGCAAAGGCTGTAAAGTAAAGGCAGAATATATCAGCTCCGTCTATTCTCCGAATGCAGAGTGTTAGCACTAGTGTCTGGCGTAACTGGGTCAGAATTGCTGTATACAGAGTCGAATGTTGTATTGTAGTGGATACTCTCCTCTACAACTGCTGGTTGATTACGTGCCGTCCGCTTATCAGCCAATCAGCAGCGAGTTTTACAGACCCGAGCATCACTCCCGGACTGCGCGGTGATTGGCCCGTTACCGCCTTCACCTCAGCCAATCAGCAGCACCACTCACTTCACACTCCTCAAACCTGATCCTGCAGAATCGTATAAATACAACAAAGATAAAAGCTCTCTGACTTGAGACCTGAACCTCGGCGAGGTTGGTTCTCCCGGCTCCCTGATCCTTCCCCCCGAGGTACCGCGTGACCATGATTATGATCACCCTAGCCCAGGCGAAGGTTGTGAGACTGATTCCGGTCGAGCACCCTTCGCGCAAGAAACTAAATCTTCTTGTGATCAAAGATTATTTCGACCACATTGGACTAAAGGGGGTGACAGGGGTCGTCCGGAGTAGCGGTGGTACCCTTATCATCACGTTCGAAGAATGGGGGCAGGCCCACAAATTACCCCATCGAACCATCATCAATGGAGTTGACGTCATGTTTGACGCCCTCCTTCAGGATAACTTGATTTTGGGAGTCATTTCCCACTCTGAGATTGAGTATCTCGAAAGAGATGAACTCGGCGAGCTGATTGGAGATCAGCTCGCAGTACTTAGGAAGCTGACCAGCACAACTGCCCTGGTTGGTTCTCCTAAGGTACTTCCCAGCTCAGTTATACTGGGTTGGGAAAAAATCCCAGTGAAACCACAACAGCCAAAACCCACTCGTTGCTACAATTGCCAGAAATATGGCCATCTGGCGAGGAAGTGTCGCGCTCCCAAGGTGTGCTCTAGCTGCGGGGTACCCGGCCACACCGACGCTGACTGCCAGGCGGCCGTTAAGAAGTGCGCGGCTTGTGGTGGCCCTCACTCCTCCTCCGACCGGCTTTGTCCCAAGTGGAGGGAGGAGTGCAGGGTGGCCAAGCTGCGGTCTAAGGAAAAGCTGACTTACAAGGAGGCTCTCCTTGCAGTCAAAACTCTAGAAAAAAACACCCAGGACCGAAACAAACAAGAAAAGAACAAACAAGACAAAAACGAACAAGAAAAGAACAATCAAGATATCAACAAAGAAGAACCTCATAATAATATCGAAGACCAGACAGAACAAGACCAAAAAGAAGAAGACGAAGAACAAGAAGTAGAATGGAAAGTTAAAACTAAAAGAAGAACAAAGAGAAAAAAGAAGACCAACCAATCAGCTTCGGCCGAAATAGCCTAACGGCGAAGAGGCCAGAAATCCCCAACAACTTTGACTTTGAAGCTCTCTGCACTTGAGACCTGAACCTCGGCGAGGTTGGTTCTCCCGGCTCCCCGATCCTTCCCCCCGAGGTACCGCGTGACCATGATCATGATCACCCTAGCCCAGGCGAAGGTTGTGAGACTGATTCCGGTCGAGCACCCTTCGCGCAAGAAACTAAATCTTCTTGTGATTAAAGATTTTTTTGACCACATTGGACTAAAGGGGGTGACAGGGGTCGTCCGGAGTAGCGGTGGTACCCTTGTCATCACGTTCGAAGAATGGGGGCAGGCCCACAAATTACCCCATCGAACGATCATCAATGGAGTCGACGTCATGTTTGACGCCCTACTTCAGGATAACTTGATTTTGGGAGTCATTTCCCACTCTGAAATTGAGTATCTCGAAAGAGACGAACTTGGCGAGCTGATTGGAGATCAGCTCGCAGTACTTAGGAAGCTGACCAGCACAACTGCCCTGGTTGGTTCTCCTAAGGAACTTCCTAGCTCCGTTATACTGGGTTGGGAAAAAATCCCAGTGAAACCTCAACAGCCAAAACCCACTCGTTGCTACAATTGCCAGAAATATGGCCATCTGGCGAGGAAGTGTCGCGCTCCCAAGGTGTGCTCTAGCTGCGGGGCACCCGGCCACACCGACGCTGACTGCCAGGCGGCCGTTAAGAAGTGCGCGGCTTGTGGTGGCCCTCACTCCTCCTCCGACCGGCTTTGTCCCAAGTGGAGGGAGGAGTGCAGGGTGGCCAGGCTGCGGGCTAAGGAAAAATTGACTTACAGGGAGGCTCTCCTTGCAGTCAAGACTCGAGAAAAAAACAACCAAGACCAAAACAAACAAGAAAAGAACAAACAAGACAAAAACGAACAAGAAAAGAACAATCAAGATATGAACAATGAAGAACCTGATAATATTATAGAAGACCAGACAGAACAAGACCAAAAAGAAGACGAAGAAGAACAAGTAGAAGAATGGAAAGTAAAAACTAAAAGAAGAACAAAGAGAAAAAAGAAGTCCAACCAATCAGCTTCGGCCGAAATAGCCTAACGGCGAAGAGGCCAGAAATCCCTAACAACTTTGACTTTGGCCAGGTTTCAATTCTCTCGCTCCACGCCACGAGTAACTGTGCCGCCATGCCTCCCAAAACTTCCGGAAAGGCTGCCAAGAAGGCTGGAAAGGCCCAGAAGGCCATTGCCAAGGGTGACAAGAAGAAGAAGCGCAGGAGGAAGGAAAGCTACAGCATCTACATCTACAAGGTACTGAAGCAAGTGCACCCCGACACAGGAGTCTCCTCTAAAGCTATGTCCATCATGAACTCTTTCGTGAACGACATCTTCGAGCGCATCGCTGCCGAGGCTTCCCGCCTGGCGCACTACAACAAACGCTCCACCATTACAAGTCGGGAAATCCAGACAGCTGTCCGACTCTTGCTGCCCGGTGAACTGGCCAAGCATGCCGTGTCTGAGGGCACCAAGGCTGTCACCAAGTATACCTCTTCCAAGTAAGAGGTTACTTGTGCACAACAAACATGCCACCCCACTACTACAACTTAATCGGCTCCATCGGAGCCACAGTTACATGTTAAAGAGACAGTTACCGACAGTGATGTATTGAGAGGGAAATAAAAAAAAAAATTATAATAATCTGCATTCTCTATTGGCGTAGAAACTGCACTAAATGGAAACATAATAAATAAATAAATAAATAAATAAATTCTGCAAAGTGACATACATGGAGTGTGTTTGGGCTTCATTTCTTGTTTGCAGCACGCCTATTTCATGTAAACAATATATTTTATTTTATTGTATTTTCTTTTTTTTAGTTATTTATCTATTTATTTATTCTTTATATATTTATTTGTTACTAGCTCTTGTTTGTTGAAACCACTTCCCGAATTGATGACCTACTATACAATCGTGCCTGCCTGCACGAATGTTACCAACTTACCGTTAGGCGATTTGGGTAAGGTAACCGAAATTAACCAACCATTTCGATTGTCATGAAAATTATCTTCAGAACAGTTCTTTGGCCCTGAGAAGGGCCGAGTTATAGATGTCTGGTAGTAGGTTTTCTTGTGCTTTTTGTTTTTCCCCTAGGAAGAGGACTTAAGCACGCTCTCCGCGGATGCGCCGGGCCAGCTGGATGTCCTTGGGCATGATGGTAACGCGCTTGGCGTGAATGGCACACAGGTTGGTGTCCTCGAAAAGACCCACCAGGTAAGCCTCAGAGGCTTCCTGCAGAGCCATGACGGCAGACGACTGGAAGCGCAGGTCAGTCTTGAAATCCTGGGCGATCTCACGCACCAGGCGCTGGAAGGGCAGCTTCCTGATGAGTAGCTCTGTGCTCTTCTGGTAACGA
>CAUDMG010003199.1:5000-15000 GCA_958450375.1 Homarus gammarus | reverse complement strand
CAGCTCCTCGTCATTGCGAATGGCAAGCTGAAGATGACGCGGGATAATGCGGGTCTTCTTGTTGTCGCGGGCGGCGTTACCGGCCAGCTCGAGCACTTCTGCTGCCAGGTACTCCATGACGGCTGCAAGGTACACAGGTGCACCTGCACCAACACGCTCAGCATAGTTGCCCTTACGCAAGAGACGGTGGATCCTACCCACGGGGAACTGGAGTCCGGCCCTGCTAGAACGGGACTTTGACTTGCCCTTCACCTTGCCTCCCTTGCCTCGTCCTGACATGTTGCTGCTGCTGCTGCTTTCCGTGATAGGAGTTAAATTTCCTGGGGCCACCTTGGTCTTTTATACCAGGCTCAGGATCAGGCCAGGTGGCCATCTCGCGGACCAGGACCAATGGAAGAGGGCCGCGGCTGGGGCCAGTCTGATCCTGAACGGCCCGCTCGTTATATAAGGAAAATTCACCTTGGCCAGGTTTCAATTCTCTCGCTCCACGCCACGAGTAACTGTGCCGCCATGCCTCCCAAAACTTCCGGAAAGGCTGCCAAGAAGGCTGGAAAGGCCCAGAAGGCCATTGCCAAGGGTGACAAGAAGAAGAAGCGCAGGAGGAAGGAAAGCTACAGCATCTACATCTACAAGGTACTGAAGCAAGTGCACCCCGACACAGGAGTCTCCTCTAAAGCTATGTCCATCATGAACTCTTTCGTGAACGACATCTTCGAGCGCATCGCTGCCGAGGCTTCCCGCCTGGCGCACTACAACAAACGCTCCACCATTACAAGTCGGGAAATCCAGACAGCTGTCCGACTCTTGCTGCCCGGTGAACTGGCCAAGCATGCCGTGTCTGAGGGCACCAAGGCTGTCACCAAGTATACCTCTTCCAAGTAAGAGGTTACTTGTGCACAACAAACATGCCACCCCACTACTACAACTTAATCGGCTCCATCGGAGCCACAGTTACATGTTAAAGAGACAGTTACCGACAGTGATGTATTGAGAGGGAAATAAAAAAAAAAATTATAATAATCTGCATTCTCTATTGGCGTAGAAACTGCACTAAATGGAAACATAATAAATAAATAAATAAATAAATAAATTCTGCAAAGTGACATACATGGAGTGTGTTTGGGCTTCATTTCTTGTTTGCAGCACGCCTATTTCATGTAAACAATATATTTTATTTTATTGTATTTTCTTTTTTTTTAGTTATTTATCTATTTATTTATTCTTTATATATTTATTTGTTACTAGCTCTTGTTTGTTGAAACCACTTCCCGAATTGATGACCTACTATACAATCGTGCCTGCCTGCACGAATGTTACCAACTTACCGTTAGGCGATTTGGGTAAGGTAACCGAAATTAACCAACCATTTCGATTGTCATGAAAATTATCTTCAGAACAGTTCTTTGGCCCTGAGAAGGGCCGAGTTATAGATGTCTGGTAGTAGGTTTTCTTGTGCTTTTTGTTTTTCCCCTAGGAAGAGGACTTAAGCACGCTCTCCGCGGATGCGCCGGGCCAGCTGGATGTCCTTGGGCATGATGGTAACGCGCTTGGCGTGAATGGCACACAGGTTGGTGTCCTCGAAAAGACCCACCAGGTAAGCCTCAGAGGCTTCCTGCAGAGCCATGACGGCAGACGACTGGAAGCGCAGGTCAGTCTTGAAATCCTGGGCGATCTCACGCACCAGGCGCTGGAAGGGCAGCTTCCTGATGAGTAGCTCTGTGCTCTTCTGGTAACGACGGATCTCACGAAGGGCGACGGTTCCGGGCCTGTAACGATGGGGCTTCTTAACACCACCGGTGGCTGGGGCGGACTTGCGAGCTGCCTTGGTGGCAAGCTGCTTCCGTGGAGCCTTGCCTCCAGTGGACTTGCGGGCAGTCTGTTTAGTACGGGCCATCTCGACGACGACGAAATAGTAAATACGGGCGGCCTGGCAGGCGGGCGGGCTTATATACAGAGATTCTCCACCACAGTGGCCACCGCATTGGCCACGAGTGCCGCATGCGTCATCCGCAAGCTATGCCCCACCTCCAAGAGGGAGGGAAGGCCTTGGATGAACGATACTACCGCTGCGTCCAGAGCACGCCACCTACACCCACCAAATGGTGCGGCGAAAGCACACACTCCCACAACAGCAACAACATGACTGGAAGAGGCAAAGGAGGCAAGGGACTTGGAAAGGGTGGCGCCAAGCGTCATCGTAAGGTGCTTCGTGACAACATCCAGGGTATCACCAAGCCCGCCATTCGTCGTCTAGCTCGGCGTGGAGGTGTTAAACGTATATCCGGCCTCATCTACGAGGAGACCCGCGGCGTCCTCAAGGTGTTTCTGGAGAACGTCATCCGTGACGCCGTCACCTACACCGAGCACGCAAAAAGGAAGACCGTCACCGCCATGGATGTGGTGTATGCCCTGAAACGGCAGGGCCGCACCCTTTATGGTTTTGGTGGTTAATCAACCTGATGGACGGGCGCACACCACCACCACCACCACCACCACGACAAAGAAATATACGGACCTAATTTTAGGTCCACATTTAAATCTCTAAAGAGTTGGTTAGACACTGAGTAAATCGTTGAAAATAAATCCAATAACATGTTCCTCTCTAATTCTGGATTTGAGGTATGAGTATAGGGGGTGCGTTCATGAGTTGGAACCACTTCCTAATAATTGTCAGTCAGTCAGTCAGTCAGTCAGTTAACATTCACCTAACCTCAAGGTACCTCACCTAACCTCAAGGTACCTCACCTAACTTCCTGTAACGTCACCGAACCTCACGAAATGTAACCCAACGTAGTTTATAATGTATCCTAACATGACATAACATAACCAAGCACTATATTACTTCGGTAAGAGTAATGAGTTTTGATAGGCAAAATTGCAGTTATCATTCATACATACATACATAAAATGCTAGTGACAGGGAGGATTGAAGTGAATTTTAGGAGGAGGGAATAGGTGCAGTGGCTAAACAGCGCTTGCGTGAGGGACTTTAAGCAGCAACTCGCCTGGATGCGGCAGGACAGAGTCAGGTCAAGCGTCAGGTGCGTGTTGGGTTGCGCCATGGTTTCTCAGTGTTTGGTCGGCTTGATTGCGTGTGTGTGTTGTTTTCTTGTTTGGAGGAAATGTCTTGGTATTCTTCTTCTTAGCTTGAAGTTGAGTTTCTTCTAACTCTCCTCTTGTTGTTCGTCTTCCTCGTGTCTGCTATCATTCTGTAAAGACTCTATATATGTATGTAGGTATGAGTGAGTAACAGTTGCCGCTTACAGTGATACTTCATATTCGCTGGTGTTGTACTGTATGGCTTCGGTATTTCTTAATATACAAACGGCACCGTTAGGGGATTGAGGTATTTAATAACCAGCCTACATTACTTACATATAGAAATAAATAATGTGGATTGGACAATAATGACGACTACTCTCTCCTACCTTCCCCAAAGATCGGCTTTTCGAAAGTATACATTGGAAGCAAATGACTTAGTACATACATTGGTGGTTTAACAAAAGCCCTCATTAGAGAAAGGTGAAGGAACATACAGTGAAAATACAGATTAATGTTTGCATGCGTAGATCATGTAAGGTGAGGTGTTGAACAGCAGACACGTAGTGTAGTAACTCCCTCACAGATGGCGTTATGAGGGGCATCACGTGGAGTACTAGTTCCCTCACAGGCGGTGTTACGAGGGGCCTGATGATGTAGTAGTTACCTCACAGATGGTGTTATGAGGAACTTCACATGATGCTGTAGCAAAACATTCACTACGTGGTGCCGTAGCATCTTGGGGACACCACGTGGTCGACATGACTCACTCATTCAAGTGGGTGAGGTGTGGTCCCAGGCCTCTCTATCGTGGAGTCTCAGGGGAAGTATAACTGGGTACCTGGGTACCTGGGTACCTGGGACCTCCCTGTGTGAAGGTGGTTAGCTAGCTTGGGTAAGACTCAACTGCCGTGTTGTTTTTCACTGACTTAAGCACTGTTCACCACTATTCAACACTGGTTCCATTCATTTGCCAAATGAGATAGTACCTTCTGGCAAGAACTTGTTGATAGTCCCGTGGGGAGGAGGGTTCAGGGGAGTGAGTTGGTATGGGCCAACATAAAAGTGTGTATATATATATATATACGAAAAACATCTCTTAAACAATGAAGCAATCAAGTAATGAATTGATTTAGCGGTTTTTCGTGAAATGATGATTTTTATAAATCTATTAATCTAGTTCTACATCTAAAAGGATATGTGTGTGTGTGTGTGTGTGTGTGTGTGTGTGTGTGTGTGTGTGTGTGTGTGTGTGTGTGTGTGTGTATATACTACTGCATTTTTAGATCCTCCTACACAACCTAACCTATTATAGTTATGTATAGTATACACTATTTTGTTAGTATGTGTTATAAAATGAAATTGCATGTTATTATTATTAATATTATTATTATTATTATTATTATTATTATTATTATTATTACTAGTAGTAGTAGTAGTAGTAGTAGTAGTAGTAGTAGTGTTAGTAATAGTAATAGTATTATTATTATTATTATTATTATTATTATTATTATTATTATTATTATTATTAGTATTATTATTATTATTATTATTAGTAGTAGTAGTAGTAGTAGTAGTAGTAGTAGTAGTAGTAGTAGTGTTAGTAATAGTAATAGTAATAGTATTATTATTATTATTATTATTATTATTATTAGTAGTAGTAGTAGTAGTATTATTAGTATTATTATTATTAGTATTATTATTATTATTATTATTAGTATTATTAGTATTATTATTATTAGTATTATTAGTATTATTAGTATTATTATTATTATTAGTATTATTATTATTATTATTATTAGTATTAGTATTATTATTATTATTATTATTATTATTATTATTATTATTATTATTATATGCTGGGGAGTAGGAGATTTCATAAAAAGAAAGTTTGAGTGGAGAGTACACCGTTTCCTTCACATACAGTTATCTTAGACCATCTACTAGTATAATAGTTTGCACCAAAATACTCTACACTCTCATAAAGGTTATTGTTATGTTTTTTTCTTTTTTTTTTGACTTCTCATCAGATTGGGCATTCAACTAATATACACTATTAGTGAGTTTACTATTATGTTTTATAGTATTATTTCGCATAATATTTGGTAACACAATTATAGTCACTAGTTCTCGTACTTCTATCTGCTTTCTGTTTTTTTTTTTTTTTTTTTTTTTTTTTTTTTTTTTTTTTTTTTTTTGTTTTTTTGCGCCTTTGGTGCTCCCTCTTATCATTCTTATGTGTTTTGTATATGTTTTATTGATTATTAATTCATTCCATATGCTTTCGTTTTGACACCTTGCTTTATCAAAAATCTACGTTGTGCTCTTACTTCTGTAGGTGTGTCAACCCCTTTTTTATCAACACAACGTCTGTGCCCAATACCCACCCCACTTTGTATTTTTTCCCTGTCCCATTCCATCCACCCCACACTCTTCTCATTTTTCTTCCCCCATGTTACCTGTTATCTCCTTCACGTAGTATATAGTAAGCTACGACTTCCTTCCTATTCCGTGACCTCCGGATAGTCCTTCACTCATCTCTAGTCATCTCCGTCCAGTCCCCCTCGACAGTTCCTGCTGCCATCAAGCCACTGTACTCGTAATGAATCAGAACGTCTAGTGCACCTTACTCTTAACTCCTGCCATCAGACCTGATGCACATCATGAGTAAGCATGCATGAGTCAGTAATATACCTCTGTTCCCGAGCCCCACCAGGCCCCAAGTCATGCCCGCAACAGTGAAGAGGAAGGAAGAAGAAGTAAGAGGCAAGAAGACGAAGAAGGATTCTAGAACAGAAGAAAGTGCAAGAAGAAGGAGAAGAAGGAAGAAGGAGAAGAAGCAGGAGAAGACAGAAGTAAGAAGAAGAAGACGAGAAGAAGAAAGAGAAGAATGTGAAGTCAATCAGAAGGAAGAGAAGAAGAAAAGAAAGAAAAGATAGGCACGAAGAAAGAAGACAGAAAGAAGAAGAAAGGAAGAAGAGAAAGAAGAAGAAGAAGAGAAGAAGAGAAGAAGAAGTAAGAGGAAGTAAGAGGAAGAAGAAGAAGTAAGAGGAAGAATTGTGGAGGGAATGAACAGTGAGACAATGTATAGCCTCCGGGATGGCGGCGGCGTTTCTGTTATAACTATATAATAAAAGAATAGGAAAATATGTTGTTGTCCCTACCTGTATTATCACCTTTGCGATAGCACGGTTCAAGTTTTGGAGGACAGAGGAAGGAGCAGTAGGTTAGGAATGGATTTGTAGTGGGAGAGATAGTGTCTGTGATCCTCGGGTCACCACTCCTGTAATTAAAAACATTCAAGTCAGAATCATGAGACCTGAAAGTTGTATCATTAGTAAATATGACAAATTTGGTAACAAGAGGTACTGGTATGGCCAGCATAAGGACAGAGCCAGACAATGTGTGATGTAGTCGTGGCCACAGTTAGGTTAGGAGACAGACCCATCTGGCAAGTTAGTAACGCTCTACCCATACCGGAACACTCAGCATGTAAACTCTGCTGTATGTGAGCGCTGGTACATGTGTACTGCCAATTTCCGTGTGTATGAACCGCTGTCCTCACCGAATAGGCAAACTCGCTACCGCTGCTGCTACCGCTGCTGCTACCTGCGCCCTACTAAGTCCCGTATAAGTCCCCCACCCCGGTCCCCCACAAGGGCCCTACACATGTACAACATTAAAAAAAATTACACTCAAATTGCCTACTTGTATGCGAATTAGACGTCAATTAGAGTGTTATCATGCAAAACGTTGATGTCGTATATTTCTCTCTTTAAGTGATATCCTGTGGCTCCGAAAGGAGCCTGTTTGGTTAGGTTGTCTTGTGTGAACGAACCTTGGGTTCTTATTTCTTCTCTGTCTTCTTGGGGAGGAGCACAGCTTGGATGTTAGGAAGGACACCCCCTTGGGCAATGGTGACTCCAGACAGGAGCTTGTTCAGCTCCTCGTCATTGCGAATGGCAAGCTGAAGATGACGCGGGATAATGCGGGTCTTCTTGTTGTCGCGGGCGGCGTTACCGGCCAGCTCGAGCACTTCTGCTGCCAGGTACTCCATGACGGCTGCAAGGTACACAGGTGCACCTGCACCAACACGCTCAGCATAGTTGCCCTTACGCAAGAGACGGTGGATCCTACCCACGGGGAACTGGAGTCCGGCCCTGCTAGAACGGGACTTTGACTTGCCCTTCACCTTGCCTCCCTTGCCTCGTCCTGACATGTTGCTGCTGCTGCTGCTTTCCGTGATAGGAGTTAAATTTCCTGGGGCCACCTTGGTCTTTTATACCAGGCTCAGGATCAGGCCAGGTGGCCATCTCGCGGACCAGGACCAATGGAAGAGGGCCGCGGCTGGGGCCAGTCTGATCCTGAACGGCCCGCTCGTTATATAAGGAAAATTCACCTTGGCCAGGTTTCAATTCTCTCGCTCCACGCCACGAGTAACTGTGCCGCCATGCCTCCCAAAACTTCCGGAAAGGCTGCCAAGAAGGCTGGAAAGGCCCAGAAGGCCATTGCCAAGGGTGACAAGAAGAAGAAGCGCAGGAGGAAGGAAAGCTACAGCATCTACATCTACAAGGTACTGAAGCAAGTGCACCCCGACACAGGAGTCTCCTCTAAAGCTATGTCCATCATGAACTCTTTCGTGAACGACATCTTCGAGCGCATCGCTGCCGAGGCTTCCCGCCTGGCGCACTACAACAAACGCTCCACCATTACAAGTCGGGAAATCCAGACAGCTGTCCGACTCTTGCTGCCCGGTGAACTGGCCAAGCATGCCGTGTCTGAGGGCACCAAGGCTGTCACCAAGTATACCTCTTCCAAGTAAGAGGTTACTTGTGCACAACAAACATGCCACCCCACTACTACAACTTAATCGGCTCCATCGGAGCCACAGTTACATGTTAAAGAGACAGTTACCGACAGTGATGTATTGAGAGGGAAATAAAAAAAAAAATTATAATAATCTGCATTCTCTATTGGCGTAGAAACTGCACTAAATGGAAACATAATAAATAAATAAATAAATAAATAAATTCTGCAAAGTGACATACATGGAGTGTGTTTGGGCTTCATTTCTTGTTTGCAGCACGCCTATTTCATGTAAACAATATATTTTATTTTATTGTATTTTCTTTTTTTTTAGTTATTTATCTATTTATTTATTCTTTATATATTTATTTGTTACTAGCTCTTGTTTGTTGAAACCACTTCCCGAATTGATGACCTACTATACAATCGTGCCTGCCTGCACGAATGTTACCAACTTACCGTTAGGCGATTTGGGTAAGGTAACCGAAATTAACCAACCATTTCGATTGTCATGAAAATTATCTTCAGAACAGTTCTTTGGCCCTGAGAAGGGCCGAGTTATAGATGTCTGGTAGTAGGTTTTCTTGTGCTTTTTGTTTTTCCCCTAGGAAGAGGACTTAAGCACGCTCTCCGCGGATGCGCCGGGCCAGCTGGATGTCCTTGGGCATGATGGTAACGCGCTTGGCGTGAATGGCACACAGGTTGGTGTCCTCGAAAAGACCCACCAGGTAAGCCTCAGAGGCTTCCTGCAGAGCCATGACGGCAGACGACTGGAAGCGCAGGTCAGTCTTGAAATCCTGGGCGATCTCACGCACCAGGCGCTGGAAGGGCAGCTTCCTGATGAGTAGCTCTGTGCTCTTCTGGTAACGACGGATCTCACGAAGGGCGACGGTTCCGGGCCTGTAACGATGGGGCTTCTTAACACCACCGGTGGCTGGGGCGGACTTGCGAGCTGCCTTGGTGGCAAGCTGCTTCCGTGGAGCCTTGCCTCCAGTGGACTTGCGGGCAGTCTGTTTAGTACGGGCCATCTCGACGACGACGAAATAGTAAATACGGGCGGCCTGGCAGGCGGGCGGGCTTATATACAGAGATTCTCCACCACAGTGGCCACCGCATTGGCCACGAGTGCCGCATGCGTCATCCGCAAGCTATGCCCCACCTCCAAGAGGGAGGGAAGGCCTTGGATGAACGATACTACCGCTGCGTCCAGAGCACGCCACCTACACCCACCAAATGGTGCGGCGAAAGCACACACTCCCACAACAGCAACAACATGACTGGAAGAGGCAAAGGAGGCAAGGGACTTGGAAAGGGTGGCGCCAAGCGTCATCGTAAGGTGCTTCGTGACAACATCCAGGGTATCACCAAGCCCGCCATTCGTCGTCTAGCTCGGCGTGGAGGTGTTAAACGTATATCCGGCCTCATCTACGAGGAGACCCGCGGCGTCCTCAAGGTGTTTCTGGAGAACGTCATCCGTGACGCCGTCACCTACACCGAGCACGCAAAAAGGAAGACCGTCACCGCCATGGATGTGGTGTATGCCCTGAAACGGCAGGGCCGCACCCTTTATGGTTTTGGTGGTTAATCAACCTGATGGACGGGCGCACACCACCACCACCACCACCACCACGACAAAGAAATATACGGACCTAATTTTAGGTCCACATTTAAATCTCTAAAGAGTTGGTTAGACACTGAGTAAATCGTTGAAAATAAATCCAATAACATGTTCCTCTCTAATTCTGGATTTGAGGTATGAGTATAGGGGGTGCGTTCATGAGTTGGAACCACTTCCTAATAATTGTCAGTCAGTCAGTCAGTCAGTCAGTTAACATTCACCTAACCTCAAGGTACCTCACCTAACCTCAAGGTACCTCACCTAACTTCCTGTAACGTCACCGAACCTCACGAAATGTAACCCAACGTAGTTTATAATGTATCCTAACATGACATAACATAACCAAGCACTATATTACTTCGGTAAGAGTAATGAGTTTTGATAGGCAAAATTGCAGTTATCATTCATACATACATACATAAAATGCTAGTGACAGGGAGGATTGAAGTGAATTTTAGGAGGAGGGAATAGGTGCAGTGGCTAAACAGCGCTTGCGTGAGGGACTTTAAGCAGCAACTCGCCTGGATGCGGCAGGAC
>CAUDMG010003198.1:207500-343168 GCA_958450375.1 Homarus gammarus | reverse complement strand
AGACCCAGGATACAGATTGAGTGGAGGCATTGGAAGTGCAAGGTGAGGACTGAGTAACAATAGAGAAGAAGACTTTACGACTATTGAAGGGAACATAAACAGTGACGTGTTTTAAATCGACTAACAATGGACCTCGCATGAATTGATTCAAACTGGTCGAGACTTAGGGTATGATGGAACTGAATTGAAAGTTTTTGTGACTCGACAACAATCAATTCTAAGAGACGAAAGACAGCAAGAGAAAAAGAAAGGAGAGAGTATGTGTTAAGGAAAGCAGAACAGGAATTGGAATACGAGATCAAAATTGAAGAAAAGGAAGTAGTGGAAAGACAGAAAGAACGAGCCGAAACGGATAGAGAACGAGAAAAGGAAGCAGTGGAAAGAGAGAAGGAACGAGTCGAAAAGGAGATCCTGATCGTTGCATATTTCACTTTTATCCTTAATATATTCCATTCTTTAAGGTATCATTGTGACCTGAGCGGCAATAAGCACCCAGGGCACTGCACCTGTTCCATGAATTCGTAACCATAAAGAAACAACTGTAAGACAAAACGTAGTTAAAAAAGCAGCTTGAAATTATGGTGGTATAAATAAACCTGCCTCTCATCCAGCCCCCACCTCCTCTATTCCCCCCCCCCACCCCCCCCCCCCCCCACACACACTACAGTGGGCGACATCTGTTGGCTTACCATAGCATTTTCCCCAGCTGCTTCGAAACTTCAGACTCAAGGCTATTCGAATCCTCACTGTGGATGGGTAGTATACACGACTTTTGTGCACGATAGTAGAGTGATCAGAAAATCTTATGTCTGTGTTCAAGTAGTGCAATGTGTGAGGGGAGGGTCCCTAATTACAGTTTTAAGTGAAGTGGATACCCACGCTCTGAACATACGGCATTTGTTTCAAGGCAGCGTCCCTTGTACCCGGCCTACAGGTGTGAGTTCTTGATATAGCCCACTTTATTTCCCCAAGAACTGTCAAGCCCGAACCGAATTCTAGTATGTAAGTTAGGATTAAAATATGGATTTAAAAGACACCAGGT
Source organism: Homarus gammarus (assembly GCA_958450375.1). NCBI lineage: Eukaryota > Metazoa > Arthropoda > Malacostraca > Decapoda > Nephropidae > Homarus > Homarus gammarus. The sequence goes on along the minus strand of CAUDMG010003198.1, from coordinate 342,126 downwards.
CACAATAAATGGGAAAATGGAGATGTGAGAACCATAAGATATCAAAGTAAAAATTAAAGATTGGAAACTGTAGGCCTACGCGGTGAGGAGCGGCAGGGCAATGCCCTCAGTATCCTTCGTTCTCCTATCACCTCGGGTCCCACGCGGTCGGAGCACCTTGCTGGGCGTCGGCCATTATCCCTGATGACTGCCAGCTATGCTTTTCCACTGTGAACCTGTGGATTCCCAGCATACCACCCCAAATGAGTAGGAATAAATAAGGAAATGCTGTGAAACTCCGCGGTCGTCACTTGGAGCAACCTATAATGCCAGGTGTAGAAACAGTACTGGTATGTCTCTTGGTGAAACCTTCGTCTCTCCCCACCGAGGGCGGTGTGCGAACGAGGTGCCTGATATGTGTACTTATAAATTACAACGAGTCCCATACTTGCAGGTGTGGAGTATAACAGGTGTGGTGAGCTGGTGCTGCAGGGAGGTGAGATGGTGTTACTATGTATGATGACCTAAGGTGCTATACAGGTGGAGCAGTCTATCGTGTGGAGTGTTATTGTAAGAAGGGTAACCAAAATCCTCGTTGTTCTTCTGAGGAAGGCCAACTCATTTGTGTTTTATCGGAATGCAGTATGTTTTATAAGAAATAAATTAGTTAAGACATGTTATGGTTTCACCCTTCCTTCCCCTTATCGATCTGGTCAATGAAAAACCTAACCCAATGCCTAGTCCACTCAGCACGCTACCTAACGAGCTTCATACTGCCCAGAGGGGGTCTGGTGGCAGCGACCCTTAAAATTAAGTCGATAGTTAAGTTATCTCCTTAGACATAGTGACCCCAGAATCTGGCAGTATAATACATTGTACAGAGTGTAGGTATACACTGTACACAGTGTAGGTATACATTGTGCTCTCTGTAGGCGTAAAATGTACACTGTAAGTATACAAAGTACCCATTGTAGGCATACAGTGTACACAGTATAGGTATACATTGTACTCAGTGTAGGTATACAGTGTACACAATGCAGGTATACAAATAATACAGCGTAAGAATACAATGTACACAATGTAGGTATACGTTTTACACAGTATTGGAATACAATGTACACAGTGTAGGTATTCATTGTACAAGGTGTAGGTATACAATGTACACAGTGTAGGTGTACATTGTACACAGTGTATGTATACATTGTGCACAGTGTAGATGTACATTATACTAAGTGTAGGTATACAATGTACACAGAATAGGTATACATTGTACACAGTATAGGTATACATTGTACAGTCACCTTGAAAAGTCTGTGTTCTCGGTAATCAGAATAAACCTGGGAATCTTATAGCTCAGTTTTGATTTACAACCCACCGATGGAGCTTCTTACACCACGAGTTAAACAACACGGCGTCTAGTACAGCTGCCGTATATTCTTTACAGGTGGCGTTGATCATGGCTGACGACTTTTTACAGAAATCATTAATTTGAGAGTAAGATTAAATTACAGTGAAACATGTAATTATGAGACCAATACTGTAGACAATAATATTTGGTTACTATACTCCCGTACCCTGGATGTATTGACAAACGGTACAATGCAAGTTCCCACATTATGTAGGGCAGCCCAGCTAGTTCGTGGGCCACATACAGTAAGTGGCCCTCCATCATCACAGTGGGCCACTTAAGTGGCCATCCATCACCTCAGTGGACCACAAAAGTGGCCTCCATCACCTCAGTGGGCCACAAAAGTGGCCTCCATCACCTCAGTGGGCCACATAAGAGGCCATCCATCACCTCAGCGGGCCTCATAAGTGGCCCTCCATTACCTCAGTGGACCACAATGGTGGCCTACATCACCTCAGTGGACCTCATAAGTGGCCCTCCATCACCTCAGTGGGCCACATGAATCAGGTGTTTGGTAAATGGTAAGAGAAATAATTGAATTCTCCTTACAGTAATGAGACAGGTTCATTTAGTCCCATGAAGCTCCGACACTTGCTTTGAGATGTTATATGAATCAGTGTCATGAACCGTGAAGGTCAGTTTCGTTGCCGCTGTTGTCGTGTGAACAAGTACCACAGTAAAGTGTGAAAAAGTGCCACAGTGAAGTGTTACCATGTGCCACAGTAAAGGGTTAACAAGTGTCACAGAAAGTGTTAAAAAATGCTACAGGAAAGTGTTACCATGTGCCACAGTAAAGTGTTAATAAGTACAACAGTAAAGTGTTAACAAGTGCCACAGTTAAGTGCTAAAAAGTGTCACAGTAAAGTGTTAAAAAGTGCCACAGTAAAGGGTTAACATGTACCACAGTAAAGTGCTAACAAGGGCCACAGTAAAGTGTTAACAAGTGTCACAGAAAGTGTTAAAAAATGCCACAGGAAAGTGTTAACATGTGCCACAGTAAAGTGCTAGCAGGTGCCACAGTAAAGTGTTAAAAAGTGCCACAGTAAAGTGCTAACATGTGCCACAGTAAAGTGTTAACAAGTGCAACAATAAAGTGTTAACAAGTGTCAATGTAAAGTGTTAAGTGTCATATTAATGTGTTAGCAAGTGCCACAGTAAAGTGTTAACATGTGCCTCAGTAAAGTTTTAACAAGTGCAACAGTAAAGTGTTAACAAGTGTCACAGTAAATAAAGTGTTATGTGTCATATTAATGTGTTAGCAAGTGCCACAGTAAAGTGTTAACAAGTGTCACAGTAAGGTGTTAACAAGTGCCACAGTAAAGTGTTAAGTGTCACAGTAAAGTGTTAGCAAGTGCCACAGTAAAGTGTCAACAAGTGTCACAGTAAGGTGTTAACAAGTGCCACAGTAAAGTGTTAAGTGTCACAGTAAAGTGTTAGCAAGTGCCACAGTAAAGTGTTAACAAGTGCCACAATAAAGTGTTAACAATTGTTATAGTAAGGTGTTAACAAGTGTCACAGTAAAGTGTTAGCAATTGCCACACTAAAGTGGTAACAAGGGCCACAGTAAAGTGTTAACAAATGCCATAGTAAAGTGTTAACAAGTGCCACAGTAAAATGGTAACAAGGACCACATTAAAGTGTTAACAAGTGCATTAGTAAAATATTAACAAATGCCCCAGTAAATTGTTAAAAAGTACCACAGTAAAGTGTTAAAAAGTGCCACAGTAAAGTGTTAACATGTGCCACAGTAAAGTGTTAACAAGTGCAACAGTAAATAAAGTGTTATGTGTCATATCAATGTGTTAGCAAGTGCCACAGTAAAGTGTTAACAAGTGCCACAGTAAAGTGTTAACAAGTGCCACAGTAAAGTGTCATCGTTGGTGAAGGAATATAAGATCAAGAGGTAAGTGTTGGTCAACACGGCTGTACTCTATATGATGATGTAGTTGTTGTGGGCCGGAGCTGACACAACACAACCAACTGCTGAAACTATTCTATATAACATTACCTTAAAACTCTTACCAATCACTCCGTGGCCTTACTTGCCTGAATACATAAACATATTGTTATAATTAATAGGAAATAAGTAAATTTGTTGCCACTGTCTTTACAATATGGCGTCTCGGTTCACCTGCTTTCAGTAGAAACATAAGCATGAATTGTAGCTGTTTCCTTACAATAGTTATATACCATTATAATATTATCTTATTTAGTATTGATACATCAAGTGAGTGTTAATATAACTGTAACTTTTGTGACACTGTAATCCTGTCCCTCCCTTCTTATGTGAGATAAGAGAGGAATGAGAGGACAAATAGTGTATAAACCATTCAACACACGTGAATAGTTTGGAAGGGCACCTTGCATATTTTAGTAGCAATTAAGAAAACCTAACGTAACCTAACCTAACCTAACGAAACGTAACGTAACCTAACGTAACGTAACGTAACCTAACGTAACCTAACCTAACCTAACCTAACGAAACGTAACGTAACCTAACGTAACCTAACGTAACGTAACGTAACCTAACGTAACGTAACCTAACCTAACCTAACCTAACCTAACCTAACGTAACCTAACCTAACCTAACCTAACCAAATAACTTCACCATAAATTTTGGTTGGGTGGGCCAGGTCAGGTTTGGTTGGTTCATATGTTGTTATTAATATTTAACCAGAGAGTTGTCAATTAGGGGGGGGGGGCATAATCTCTTGTTACACGTGTGTTGTAATACACAGATGCTTATCTAACAGGAGAGAAAGAAAAAACTGTAGGAATGTCAACTATAAACAGTTTCCTTGAGAACTTTATGATCCTGTCATCAAAACTCCCCCAGGAAGGCTGCAGGTCTAAACCACTAACGATGACACACAACATGAACCAACTAAACCAAACTTAATCTTATATAATATTGTCCAGTAATTTGGTAAGGTTTTGTTGCTTTCTGTCGCCAATCGTCGTAGCCCCACAAACTGTTACCGTTTCATAAGAACTGTAGGTTCATAGTCAATATTTAATTCTCTCCCACTTAACATTTAAACCTTAGAACAAATACGTCTTCGAGTTCCTGCCAATATATAATCCGGTATAAATGGCGACCTTCTCCTTAACCTTTACCAACATTTTTATAGGAGTAAAGTGGGATGGAAGGCTAATCGGATTTGTTTTTCTTTCCAGGTGAGTGAAAGTTAACAGCTCCTCGAGGGATCGTATCACACTACAACACATCACACTTCAGGTATGTCCAAGTCAGTTTTATATTATCAGTTTGTTTTTGTTTTTATTTGCTCAGGAGTCCAACCGTTACCTCCCATGTTGAAGATCTGGATCACGTTTGCTGTCGGAAGTCACTCGTGAAATTATCTTGATCCGGTGATTTCCTAGATGGTAACTTGCGTATATCATTGACTCAGTCAACTTCCGGAACTTGAATTCCTTTATGCCATTATTACATAATATTTTAAGTCATTTACCGTCTCACTGTCATCCATCCTCTCAGAGCTGGCATGTTGTCAAGTGTTTCTTGTGATTACCAAAGATCGGGTCCAGAGTGTATCACTATATGCAGGTCATTTTTCACTGTACTTTTCGCAATACGGGACTGAATCTGGATCCTGTTAGCTGTTGGTGATCCTTCCCGGAACGAGAAGGACGTCTCTTAGTTGTCTGGTTCTTCCTTTAAAACAACTCCAGTTTGTTATGGTCTTCCTCTCTCATGCGAGCTCCGGTAGTTATTAGAAGGAAACACAATATACCTTCTTGAATGTCGTCGTATTTTGCTTTACAAATACAATATATCATGATAAAATGTGGTGCTCCCTGGCAGGCAGGAAGTGCTCCCCAACCTTGTCTTGTTCACCATATAGGCTCTTCAGTTTTCGCCAATAGTAGATAAACTTGCTGGTGGAACATTTATGTTTTGGGATAGGTCCCTGGTTCACCCGTGGGGCACCTTAGTTCACCAACTTTAATGAGTACCTTACGTGACTAACATGAAGAAACATTTTAAATGTGGTTTCAAAAATATTCATAAATAGTCTAAAATAACTTAATAATTTGTAACAATCATTTGCACATGAGGGCGTAAGAGACCCGCTATTGTCAGCCGTGGAGTGTGGACTACTGTAGACCTGGTATGGTGATGCTCTGAGACACAGTATATGTTGGCTGTTTGGTGATGTATAAACGTGACGAACGAATGATTTAAACAGACAAGAATAATGACGAATAAGAGAAGATTTGTATATCTGATATAATAGTTAGAACAACAATAGCAGGTTAGATTGATTTTTGGCGCGTTAGATTATAATCTAAGCGACTTAATAACTCCAGCTGTTTACCTTCCTGGTCTTGTAAACACTTTCTTTCTTAGAAAGTGCATCTGTTAAGTTGCCATTTTGGTATTGTCATCGTAGGTGTTATTAATTGTGGGCAAGTTGGAACCTAATTGATTTGTATAAACATCTCAAGGGCCACTACTCAGTCGAGTGTCCTTATAATTATAATTGTATTTATAATTTGCCCCGCGAGGGCTACTGTATTGGGCACCTCCTTGCATAATGTGCAAGGTGAAGCGCAAAAGCGTTTACAGCGCCCTACAGGGAAGCATACGTAATTCATGCTTGCCTTCATGAGTAATACATTAAGGGCGTAAATTCCTGAAGGGTCGTGGGTTTTGTCGGCAAGTTACATAAAGTGACAATACTGAGAGCGTGTGTGTGGGGGGGGGGGGGGGGGGATTCCCGGTACAATTCATCTGTTAATGGAAAAGCGTAGCAGGTCCCTAATAATGTCAAGTGCCAGGCTTGTCTCTAGGAGGAGGGATATCTGGTCAGGGAGGGACAAGGTGTTGGTAACGGCTGGGGACCTGTAGGATGTGGTCATATGGCAAGTGAGGATGTTGTGAGATAGGGTGTGAGAGTCGGGTTGACCACAAAGTTTACAAATAGTGTGGCCAGGCTCAGGGTTGCCAATGTATTCCCATAGGTTCCTGTTCCATAGGTGCAGTCTCCTGTACAAAATCTGTTGGGATCGAGTTGGAGATTGATGCTCTTTGTAGTGGCGGTTGTTGTCAGCGGCTACGGCATCTTAGTGGCGTAGTGTGGCGCTACTTCGTTGTTTTCAGGTGTGTCCAATGTTCGTCGAATGCTTCTCACTGTGCGGCGTGTGTGCGAAATTTAGATGATTTAGGGAGAGGGCGAGGGTAGCTTGAGTGTCCTTCTTGTCTCGCTTCTTGTACAAACCGATCAACAGTGTGACGGGATCCAAATAAACTAGACACAGGTGTCATCGGTTTACTCTAGCTCGGCGACGGCGACTAGGGTGTGTTGGGCGGCAGTGGTAGGGGAAGAGGATAATTTGAGCCTTGCTGGCGCAGAAGTGCTGTCACTAAGTATAAGGATGTTCCAACGTTCAGTGCGGGCATAGGTCACGCCCTCATGAATTCCCATGAGGATAGTTACGCTCTCAGTGTCAGTGGAGGAGACCCAATCGTGGACCCTGATTTTCCTGTGGCCCTGGCACACAGGCATCCACACAAATGCCCTAGCGCCGCTCAGCGTAGTAACAGGCCCATCACAGTAGACAAGGAGAGGGGCTGGGAGGTTGTCATATAGGAGGCGACATCATCAGTTTCCTCAAGGCTGTTAAGTTTGTGGACAGTACATACCGCAGTTGGGTGAATTTGCTACCACGAAAGGTGTGGAAGACAACATCAACACTCGGGGAAGTCCACGGCGGTAGAGCGGATGAGTGTACTCGGGAGGAAGAAAAGTCGAGGGGCTGTAGAGGTGATAAATGGAGGATGTCAGCAGAAGTGTGGACGGGCCAGTGTGTTGAGAGGAGGAGGGAAGGGTAGTGGGGACAGGCCGGCGCAGGAGGGAGTTAAGATGTGAGTGCAGTGAGCGCGACAGGATAGTCAGTTGCTCACTGCGAAGAAATTTAACACCAAAGATGGCATTGAAAACAGTAACTCGATCGCAGACGGGGACCAGGATCAGTTCCAGCTGATTGTTATAAGAACAGCCCAGTACCAACCATTGTATAAATTATCAATACCGTGTAATCAACCAGTGTATTCACTCCCAGTCAATCTTACTTCTTGCACTATCACTATGTTGAAATGCCCTGTAGTTTGAGCTTCTCCCCACCTAGTTATTGTACATCATATTTGTATCACTTATGTTACTTGTATATTATTTGTAAATCAAGAGACCCATTCCCAAATTATGTAACTGTATATTTTAAGCATTCCAGTTGCCATGCTCTTTCAATAAACCGTTAGGTTAGGTTAGGTAATTTGGTTAAGTTAATTAAGGCTCGCATCAGGGTGGTTAATCTTCAGGTGACATAAGCTCGAGGGACACTACCCATTAAACCTTTAAATGATGATTTTCCTAATAGGGATCATCATCTTTTGTGTGTATTGTTATTACTGGGTTTAAATTGGTTCACATCTGGTCACATTTGTTTTGTGTCATATAAGACGGCGTTTACTGTCTTAACATAACCAAACTTACACTAAATTAGGTTAGGTTAATAAAGATGCTGATCATTTATAGTCTGTGATTATTGTTATTATACATTACCATTAAACATTATATTTACTACATTATACATTACAATTATACATGGTCAGGTATATAAACACGAGTCTGAATTTCCCTACATAATATGGATTGAAATTATCCTTCAGTGTATAAAAACCGTTTTATAACATTTTATGTATAACCTTGTACATGAATCTTGTTGTAGCTTTATGTATCATTTAAGAGAGATAATCTTTCTCTCTCTCTAATATAGCTTTATTTCATCATCTTTAATTATATAATTCCTTCAGTTGGGAATTCAAATGGATTATACCCTAAGCGGCAAATACTACTACTACTTTTTTTTAATGGCCTCCAGCCTCTCCCAATAGCCATACCTTCGCCACCATTTTATTACCTTAATATTAAATATCCTAATACATAAGTAACTATCCTAGCTGTCTTGAATTAGTTGAGCCGCAGATCTATGCAGCAGTCAGTGACTGTTGCCTCAAAATCGATATCTGCGGCTATTGTAGGCTTTGGGGCCGATGCTCTCGTTTCCCTGAGGCAAAGAAATTCAGACCTAAGCAGAGAGAAAGACGATCGACATCTCAACCAGGCTGTAACGTAACTTCTGAGCTGCTATTTCCGTTCCTGTAACTCCTCCGCGAGTCTGGTGTAGAAGCATCTTGCACTTGGTCCCATCCCACCAGAGGTGGTGAACACCGGAGGAGTGAAGCTGCCTTGATGAACGTTCTGAATTCTCTCCCCATATGCCCCAATCTTGTCGTTCTCATTCCTCCTTTGTGCAGAATCGAGACCTAGGTTGCGGTGACATGCTGCTATGGGATAAAAAAATCCTTATGTCAAAAAAGGCTCGCTGTCTCCGCGTCAAGAATCCTCGACCAATGACGTCCATTACTACTACTACTATTACTACTAATGCTAATACAACAAATAGTAATAATAATAGCATGCACAAATTATTATTATTTCACTATTGTTACCGAAACACGTAGGTATATTGTCACTCTTTAGTAAGAACAAGATTTAGGCTTGATCATGAAGGTGGCGTTCTTGAGTGTGGTTCTGTCAGGGTACCACGTGTTCCAGTTAATCCCTTTTGTATTCTTCTGTTTCTCCAGTAACAGGCTGGTGGGGCTCACATGATGACAAGCATTGTACCAAAACCCTCCATTATATTCTATTGCGCAGTTGCTCTTTTCTGTAAGTATATCATATCCTGATTTATTAATTCCATCAATATTGAAACTATATATATATATATATATATATATATATATATATATATATATATATATATATATATATATATATTCAACTAAATCACTGTAGGTGCGCGTGATCCAAGTATATGCTGATAACCACCAGGAAAAAGAAAACACGAAGTTCCCAAGCGCTTTCGTGTAATTCACATCTTCAGGGGTGAGTACGGACTAAGGAGACAAACATAACAAGGCAATTATATATACAGTAGAGGGAGGTAAGATCAAGTCCACAATAGTGAGGTTATTTGGTAGTGACCTCTACTGTATATATATTTGCCTTGTTATGTATGTCTCCTTAGTCCGTACTCACCCCTGAAGATGTGAATTACACGAAAGCGCTTGGGAACTTCGTGTTTTCTTTTTCCTGGTGGTTGTCAGCAGGAAATTTACGTTACTTTATTATAGGTTAGGTTAGGTTAGGTTAGGTATAACACTCACCAACTTTATCGTTATCTCTGTCGGAGGTGGTGAAGGGCATGTTGTCATGGTAACTGAAGGCATCCCCGGCGTTACCTGAGTACTGGCCCAGGTGGAGGCGGAACTGCCTGTCCTCGTCATCAACCAGAAACGTTTGATATCTGGCGGAACGACTCTCACCGTCCCAGTCACCCAGATCCACCTTCAGCACCTGCGGCCACCTGTACGTCAGGTCATGGAGCGCAGCGTTACCTGTCAACACACACACACACCAGCGTTACTCCAACACACACCCTAGAAGGAACTATGACAGATATAAATGTGTTATAGTGACGTGTTGGGTGTAGGACCCAGCCACTCAGCAGTGTATTATAGTGACGTGTTGGTTGTAGGACCCAGCCACTCAGCACTCTGTTATAGTGACGTGTTGGGTGTAGGACCCAGCCACTCAGCAGTGTGTTATAGTGACGTGTTGGGTGTAGGACCCAGCCACTCAGCAGTGTGTTATAGTGACGTGTTGGGTGTAGGACCCAGTCACCCAGCAGCGTGTTGCAGTGAGGTGTTGGGTGTAGGGGCTAGCCACTCAACAGTGTGTTGTAGTGACGTGTTGGGTGTAGGAACCAGCCACTCAGCAGTGTGTTGTAGTGAGATGTTGGGTGTAGGGACTAGCCACTCAACAGTGTGTTGTAGTGACGTGTTGGGTGTAGGGACCAGCCATTCAACAGTGCGCTATTGTGACGTGTTGTGTGTAGGGACCAGCCACTCAACAGTGTGTTATAGTGACGTGTTGTGTGTAGGGACCAGCCACTCAGCAGTGTGTTATAGTGACGTGTTGGGTGTAGGAACCAGCCACTCAACAGTGTGTTGTAGTGACGTGTTGGGTGTAGGAACCAGCCACTGAACAGTGTGTTGTAGTGACGTGTTGGGTGTAGGACCCAGCCACTCTGCAGCGTGTTATAGTGACGTGTTGGGTGTAGGGACCAGCCACTCAACAGTGTGTAGTGACGTGTTGAGTGTAGAACCCAGTCACTCAGCAGTGTGTTGTAGTGACGTGTTGGGTGTAGCACCCAGCCACTCAACAGTGTGTTGTAGTGACGTGTTGGGTGTAGGGACCAGCCACTCAACAGTGTGTTATAGTGACAGTTTTGGGTGTAGGATCGAGCCGCTCAACAGTGTGTTATAGTGACGTATTGGGTGTAGGACCCAGTCACTCAGCAGTGTATTATAGTGACGTGTTGGATTTAGGGACCAGCCACTCAACGATGTGTTGTAGTGACGTGTTGGGTGTAGGGACCAGCCACTCAACAGTGTGTTGTAGTGACGTGTTGTGTGTAGGGACCAGCCACTCAACGGTGTGTTGTAGTGACGTGTTGGATTTAGGGACCAGCCACTCAACGGTGTGTTGTAGTGACGTGTTGGATTTAGGGACCAGCCACTCAACGGTGTGTTGTAGTGACGTGTTGGATTTAGGGACCAGCCACTGAACAGTGTGTTGTTGTGACGTGTTGTGTGTAGGGACCAGCCACTCGGCAGTGTGTTATAGTCACGTGTTGGGTGTAGGGACCACCCACTCGGCAGTGTGTTGTAGTGACGTGTTGGGTGTAGGAACCAGCCACTCAGCAGTGTGTTGTAGTGACGTGTTGGGTGTAGGAACCAGCCACTCAGCAGTGTGTTGTAGTGGCGGGTTGGGTGTAGGGACCACCCACTCGGCAGTGTGTTGTAGTGACGTGTTGGGTGTAGGGACCACCCACTCGGCAGTGTGTTATAGTCACGTGTTGGGTGTAGGGACCACCCACTCGGCAGTGTGTTGTAGTCACGTGTTGGGTGTAGGAACCGGCCACTCAACAGTGTGTCGTAGTGAGGTGTTGGGTGTAGGAACCAGCCACTCAGCAGTGTGTTATAGTGACGTGTTGGGTGTAGGGCCCTGCCACTCAGCAGTGTATTATAGTGACGTGTTGGGTGTAGGACCCAGTCACTCAGCAGCGTGTTGCAGTGAGGTGTTGGGTGTAGGGACTAGCCACTCAACAGTGTGTTGTAGTGACGTGTTGGGTGTAGGAACCACCAACTCAGTAGTGTGTTGTAGTGACGTGTTGGGTGTAGGGACCAGCCACTCAAAAGTGTGTTGTAGTGACGTGTTGGGTGTAGGGACCAGCCACTCAGCAGTGTGTTGTAGTGATATGTTGGGTGGAGGGACCAGCCACTCAACAGTGTGTTGTAGTGATATGTTGGGTGTAGGGACCAGCCACTGAACAGTGTGTTATAGTGATGTGTAGGTGTAGGAACCAGCCACTCAACAGTGTGTTGTAGTGACGTGTTGGGTGTAGGAACCAGCGACTCAACAGTGTGTTGTAGTGACGTGTTGGGTGTAGGGACCAGCCACAAAACAGTGTATTATAGTGACGTGTTGGGTGTAGGAACCACCAACTCAGCAGTGTGTTGTAGTGACGTGTTGGGTGTAGGGACCAGCCACTCAACAGTGTGTTGTAGAGAGATGTTGGGTGTAGGAACCACCAACTCAGCAGTGTGTTGTAGTGACGTGTTGGGTGTAGGAACCAGCCACTCAGCAGTGTGTTGTAGTGACGTGTTGGGTGTAGGAACCGGCCACTCAGCAGTGTGTTGTAGTGACGTGTTGGGTGTAGGGACCAGCCACTCACCAGAGTGTTGTAGTGACGTGTTGGGTGTAGGAACCGGCCACTCAGCAGTGTGTTGTAGTGACGTTTTGGGTGTAGGGACCAGCCACTCGGCAGTGTGTTATAGTCACGTGTTGGGTGTAGGAACCGGCCACTCAGCAGTGTGTCGTAGTGAGGTGTTGGGTGTAGGAGCCAGCCACTCGGCAGTGTGTTGTAGTGAAGTTTTGGGTGTAGGGACCAGCCACTCGGCAGTGTGTTGTATGACGTATTGGGTGTAGGGACCAGCCACTCGGCAGTGTGTTATAGTCCCGTGTTGGGTGTAGGGACCAGCCACTCAACAGTGTGTAGTGACGTGTTGGGTGTAGGGACCAGCTACTCAACAGTGAGTTATAGTGATGTGGTGGGTGTAGTGACCAGCCACTCAACTGTGTGTTATAGTGACGTGTTGGGTGTAGGGACCAACCACTTAGGAGTGTGTTATAGTGACGTGTTGGGTGTAGGGACCAGAGACTCAGCAGTGTGTTGCTATGACGTGTTGGGTGTAGGGACCAGCCACTCAGCAGTGTGTTGTAGTGACGTGTTGGGTGTAGGGACCAGCGACTCAGCAGAGTGTTGTAGTGACGTTTTGGGTGTAGGAACCGGCCACTCAGCAGTGTTTTGTAGTGACGTTTTGGGTGTAGGGACCAGTCACTCAGCACTATGTTGTAGTGACGTGTTGGGTGTAGGGACCAGCCACTCGGCAGTGTGTTGTAGTCACGTGTTGGGTGTAGGGACCAGTCACTCAGCAGTGTGTTATAATGACGTGTTGGGTGTAGCAAGTGGCCGCTCAGCAGTGTCTTACAGTGACATGTTTTGTGTAGGGACCAGTCACTCTACAATGTGTTGTAGTGACGTGTTGGGTGTAGGAACCAGTCACTCAACAATGTGTTGTAGTGACGTGTTCGATGTAGGGACGAACTACTTAGCATTGTGTTATAGTGACGTGTTGGGTGTAGGGACCAGCCACTCAGCGGTGTGTAATAGTGACGTGTTGGGTGTAGGGCCAGCCACTCGGCAGTGTGTTGTAGTGACGTGTTGGGTTTAGGGCCAGCCACTCAACAGAGTGTTGTAGTGACGTGTTGGGTGTATGGACCAGCCACTCAATTGGCAACAGCACTTACCAATCCAGTACTCTGTGTCTGGGTCACCAAAGCCCTCACGGTAGTCTCTCCAGCCTTGGTTGAAGTTGACCTGTTGGTCTAGTGGGCGGCGGGCCAGTACCACGGTCCACCCCCCTTCCTCAGCTTCCAGCTCACACCACACCTGCACGCCCTCCTCCTGCCTCCTGCACCTGGGGGCCAAGAACCAACTGTGGCAATGTTCAATTGTTGTAAAACTCTAAAGCAACTCCTTCACATAGTGCGAACATTCCCTCGTACGGAGGTGAATCACAGCGGAGACACAAGGGGTGACTATATTAAACAGGAAGTAGTTACTCAATTATAAGTTTATCAATATTTTTCACTGTTTTGAAGAAAAAATGAATAAGTTATAATATCAACCAAAAACAAATAGTTCATATTTATAGAATAAAGAATATTGGATTATTTGGCCATAATCTAAGCGTTCGTGGGATAATGGTAGAGACTGGGATAGATTAATGGATATCGAAGCTTTGATCACCAGACAGATACAACTCCTGGGAGAAAAATGTTGGAATTGAGGTCCAAGGTCGCCAACCCTATTATATGAGTACGGCACTTTGATTGATATTTACTCAGTAGAAAATACCTTATGGGTTACTTAGAAGTGTGTAGAGATGAGAGGAGACGAGCAGTGAAGAGTCTGTGGTGAGGTGAGGAGTAGGGTACAGAAGACCTTCATTTGGGGAGGTAAAGTGAGGGGTCTTACCTGTGTGGAAAGATCTGATACACCCCGCTGCGGGTGTTGCCGGCCAGCAGCAGGTCGTGACAGTCGCGGGGCCTGCCAGGGACACACACATCATATAGTTAATGTGTTCTGTTCACTTATGAAAATTTCAGAAGTGAGTTACACCTATCGCCTGGGACAAACTCTTACATAGACAAGGAACTCATTATTGTGGCGAGGTGTCAGGTCGCCATTAAGTAGAAGTTTTCACCCAACATTAAGAGGGATTCTTCAGCCCTAAAGCTCACCTGTTGGTGGGAGTGTTGCAGCTGTTGTCCCCGGTGATTGGTAGCTGTGGCTGTGAAGGCGTCTGTTGTGGCTGTGAAGCTGTGATGTCACCTGTAGAGAAGGATGGTTGCCGTGTCGCTAGCTGCCTCACCTCCTGCTGCAGCTGTAGTAGAGGTAACAGGACGGTGTTGATGGCGGCGCTGCACTGCTCGCCGCAGGTAGCAGTGTTTCGCCCACCCACACCCCTCATCTGTTGACTCACCTGCTCTAGTACTCTGCTGTGCCTCACCTGTTCGGTTTCTAGCAGGAGCAGCAGAAGTTGCATGGATATGTCACGGCGGAGAACACCCCCAGCACTCCCTGGCACGTCCACACTGGCTTGGTTCTCTTGAATCGGTGTCAACAACGACTTGACATCCTGAACATGGTGGAGAGTATTATTGGTGACCGCCAGGAGCTGCTGCACCACCTCAGGACTAAGATGATGTACCACACTCTCGTTCTCCTCCATGAGGGGCGTCCCGTGTGAAGGACCGAGTCTCAGCACCAGCAGCACCGTCACCACCAACACGCCTCTTAGGACCATCTTGCTCAATAATGTGACGACTCCCAGCCTCTGCCTTCTCATATATCCTCGACACCTCACAGTCGCCACAAACTGCACCTCAGGAAGATGTTGGCTCTGCTAAGGAGCACAATTCGTTCGTTCAGTGTGTGGTTTTTCCCAAATGTTTAGATATAAATGTGTAGAATATGCTTTACAGTCACTCACTGTCTATGGGTAAACCAATAAACAGTGAGAGACAGAGAGAGAGCCTGAGAGATAAAGAGAAAGAACACACTATTGGACGCGTTGTTTGCCACGAACTAATAAGAACCAAGAGACGAAAAATAAAACACAAGTTATTTTTGGTTTGTTTTCGCAATCGGGAAGTTATGAGCTGAGTTGACGTGTGTTTGTGCACGTGTGTAGTTCATGCGGCTTGGGGAGAGAGAGAGAGGTCAAGTGTGTAGTCAAGAGACTTGGAGAGAGAAGTTAAGACCACGGCGTAGTTTTAGGCTGAGAGAGAGAGAAGAGCTTCTAAAAGTTAGTTAATGATACACATGACATTAATAACAGAGGAGATAACAGGTACAATCATACAAATGATCGTACAAGTATGAAATTTTGTGTGAACATTCAATATGAGTTACTTATCACATCTTTGCGATTGGACATTCAAACTTCCCAGATGTCGCCTATTTTCCAAGATGGCCGCCAAATTTGCTTAACCGAAGACATTCATACTGTCACATGTCTGCCCACACTGCTGTCTATGATTGGCTAATTAGGTGATACCCGAGAATGAGCAATGTCAATGAGGATGATTCACGGCTTTATGCTTATATAAATTATCTAGTGTTTTGATTTACGATGTTTCTATATATCAGTGTTATTTAGTTTGGGTTGTTAAAACATTATGTAAGAGCCATATTTTGTTTTATAGGGTATAAGATGTAAGACTTTCGATGTATTGTATTAAGATTAGTTGGCAACTGAGCCATATTTGTGTGTTGGTGGTGATGGTCACGGCAGAGCAGCGTGAGCTACCGACTAAGCTGGTCCGCATGGACAACCAGGAACTCCAAGCCTGGTCTACTCACGCCGACGTGGGGTACAAGCAGGACCGGCGCTACCCACTAGGCGAACTAGGCGATCGCCTAGGGCGCCAACATCTGGGGGCGCCACAAATTCAGGGCAAACTTGGATAAAATTAAAAATGAAGGGAAAACTGTGGTGGAGGCGTGGAGGGTCGGAGCAGGATGTTAGAAGGGTGGGGGATCGGAGGGAGGCGAGGGTAGGTAGACGGTAGCCGACTGTGTTTTCTTTTTTAATATTATTCGTTAACCCCCCGGAGGGACTAACCCGGGTCCTTATCTTTGGCGGCCTGGAGAACTGTCGAGCAGTGACCTGAAGGCTGACATCTGAGGAACCCTTCTCCCAACCCCACCATCCCCTCCCCTCCCTTACTGCCTGGGCGGCTGAGCCGCCCCTTCCCTGTCTTTGTCGGGATGAGGCAAAGTTACCTGACCTCTGAAGTTTACGTCAAGAATTTATTGACTTAATGTAATAACAATAATTGGTTATTTGCATGGGTGAAGTAATAAAGCCACAAGATGAAAACAATGTAGTCATGGGTTACTGTACCTACATTAGCTTATCAAAACATTCAAGGGGGCGCACATCTAAAGGCTTGCCAAGGGCGCCAAATCATCTTACACCGGCCCTGGGTACAAGATAGCCTTCGAGTTGGGCGTTAAGTAATTGGAGATATTTGGACATGGAAACTTGCTCTGTGGATGTAAATAGTGTGATATGTGTCGTTTTTACACTACGAGTTTCCACAAGGCCTTCCTCTCTGCCTGAAGGTCCTGTGACACCTGACAATGACTAACGAGCCACAGGTAACAGATATGACTAACGAGCTACAGGTAACAGATATGACTAACGAGCCACAGGTAACAGATATGACTAACGAGTCACAGGTAGCAGATATGACTAGCGAGCCACAAGTAACAGATATGGCTAACGAGCAACGGGTAAGAGATATAACTAATAAGCCACAGGTAACAGATATGACTAACGAGCCACAGGTAACACACATGACTAAGGAGCTACAGGTAACAGATATGACTAACGAGTCACAGGTAACAGATAAACTGATATTACCCCAATAAATAAATGAGAAGTAAACATTATATCCATATGAACCTTAGTGGTGGTGGGGGGGGGGGGGCAGGAATGGATTAAAAAGAAATTAGTTCCCCCTCCCCCCCCGTCCCCCCCCCTCTCCCCCCCTCCCCCCCCTCCCCCCCGTCCCCCCTCCCCCCTCACCACCTTTATCGTTTTAATTTGGTTCATATGTTTTATTTATTCTCCTTAACTAAAGTTCTACCACCATAAGACATATACATTACACACTTTGTTTCCATCTAAAGAATCACACACATACACTAATGGAATATTTCAACAAGCATGGTTAATACTTTGTTATAACAGCTACTACTTATTACATGCACTCATTAAATATTCACATACATGAACTTATGGACAGTAGTGAGAGAGTCGCCACTGCACCCATATAAGAACATAAGAATGGAGGAAACTGCAGCGGGCCTATTGGCCCATACTGGGCAGTCCCGTTTACACCCAACCCCTATTGCTCATATAAGCATCCAACATATGTTTGAAGCTATTCAGCGTATTCGAGGTAATGATGATGTTTGGTAACTTGTTCCATTCATCCACTACTCTGTTTCCAAACCAGTGTTTACCTATTTCACGCCTAAATCTATATTTGTCTAATTTAAAACCTTTGTTACGAGTTCGCTCCTGGTTGGATAGTTTGAGTACCTTTGTAATGTCCCCTTTGTTTAGCCCTGCCTTCCACTTATACACCTCTATCAGGTCGGCCCTCACTCTACGTCTCTCAGGGGATTGCAAATTAAGATGCTTTAACCTGTCTCTATACTCAAGGTTCCTAATGTCCGGGATTAGTCTTGTCATTCTCCTCTGAATTCTTTCCAAGGATTCTATATCCATTCTGTAATATGGTGACCAGAACTGAACTGCATAATCCAGGTGTAGTCTCACAAGAGCAAGATACAGTTTTAGGATGACCTCGCTAGTCTTGTAACTAACACTCCTTTGAATGAACCCAAGTACTTTATTAGCCTTGTTAAGAGCAAAAACACATTGTTTACTTGGCTTAAGATTCCTACTTATCATTACTCCTAAATCTCTCTCGCAGTCGGATTTCTCTATGGCATCATTGTTCATCTGGTATCTGGTTTCCCTGTTTATATCTCCTATACTGAGTACTTTACATTTGTCCACGTTGAATTTCATCTGCCATTTTTCAGACCATTCGAAAATTTGTTTAGATCTTCCTGTAGTTTTGTGGAGTCCTCGTCAGATTTAATAACACGTCCTATTTCAGTATCATCAGCAAATTTACTTATGTTGCTGTCTATGCCGATATCTATGTCGTTTATGTATTTAATAAATAATAATGGTCCAAGTACTGAGCCTTGGGGAACTCTACATGTGACGTTGCTCCAATGGGACTTAGTGCCATTAATGCTCACTCGCTGTTTCCTGTCCTGTAACCACGCCCTAATCCATTTAAGGATATTACCTTTGATGCCATGTGCTTCCACCTTTCTAATTAGTCTTTCGTGGGGTACTCTGTCGAAGGCTTTGCTAAAGTCGAGATATACCACATCATAATTGTGCCCCTCGTTCACCGATTCGAAAACTGATGAAAAGAATGTTAATAGATTAGTTAGACATGAACGTTCGCTTGTGAAGCCATGTTGGGAATCATTGATCAATCGGTGCTTCTCCAGGTGATTTCGAATAGAGTTTGAAATGATTGCTTCCAGTAATTTGCCTACTATTGATGTTAGACTGATTGGGCAGTAGTTAGAGGATAGTGATCTATCCCCCTTCTTGAAAAACGGTATTATATTCGCTATCCTCCAGGATTCTGGTACTACACCTGTTTTTAAGGACATGTTAAACAACTTTGCTAAGGGCATACTAAGCTCTTCCTTACATTCCTTTAATACTCTGGCAAATATCTCATCAGGATCAGGTGACTTATTAGGCTTTAGTTTGTCTATTTGCTTACTAACATCGGTACTAGTCACTACTATCTCGCTTAATTTGTTTTCTTCACTATCTCTGAATAGAGTCGGAGCCTCGGGTATCATGTTTAAATTTTCAGTGATGAAAACTGTTGAAAAATATTTATTCAAATTATTGCTCATTTCTCTGTCGTTATCAGTGAGCTCGCCGGTATCTGACCGCATTGGTCCAATCTTTTCTCATGTTTTAGTTTCATACATTTGGTAGAATCCTTTGGGGTTTGTCTTCGCCTCCCTTGCTATCCTTACCTCATTATTCCTCTTGGCTTTCCTTATCTCGGTTTTAACCCTACTTGCCAATACCTTATAATAATCCCGGAGGTAAATTTCTCCACGATTTATCCTTCTACCTAAAGCTTTTCTTTGGCCAATGATGTTCTTTAAATAATTATTTATCCATCTAGGGTCATTGTTATCTGATTTGAGTTTTTTGTATGGTATGTTCTGCCTTTGTGCATTAAGTAACTTATTATTTAAATTGTCGTGGAACTCGGCAATCTCAGATCTCGTTATCAGGTCGGTGTCATCTGTCAGGTTCACAGCCAAACGCGACACCCCCTCTCCCAGCTGCCTCATTAAACTGTCAAAGTTTGCCCTTCTGAAATCTGGTACTTTAGTGGAATTTTCCTTACATCTGCCCTGAAAATCTAACTGGAATCTGTATGTATATTATGTATGCTGGATTATATATCATGTATGTATATTATGTATGTGCTCCATTTATGTATTATTTATTCAGCCTAGCTAGCAGCGTGTGGCAATGTTATTACCATATCCCACACGCTTAATTAATGTGCCTGGCGACGTATGGAAGCTGCTAATGTATCACTTGCCATACGTCGCCTATAGCAGTTGACCGGGAGCCTAGTCAAGAGAGAGTGCTGCTCTCCTTTGTGTACATACTCTTATCCAGTAAACCGAACCTACAAAACTATACAGGTGTTTGTGTTCTCTCCTGTATATAGAACTTATTATTCAGAACCTAACATGGCGCAGTGCGTAGTCTTACTGGATAATTACGAGTGATAGTGCAAAGTTTGTAGAAAGCCGGCTAGGGTCCCCTCCCGTCTTGGGTCAAGCCTTGGGTCAACTCCCGCGCCATCTCTCCTTGAAGAATTTCAGCAACTTTGAGCAGTGTCAGTGACAGTGATTTTCTGTGAAGTGTTTAGTGCATTGTGTGTTCGTGCCACTCATGTGTGACCTTGTTCTAAAGGATTCCCAAGGTATACGGCACGTTCTGGGCATTTGTAAGGAGTAAAGTTCAGTGCACCCGTCTCTGACCGCGTCCTGAGGGTAACTAGACTGACTGGGAGTCGCCGCGCCTCTCCCTCCACCCCCCTCACAGCGCCGCCTCCACCCCCCCCCCCCCCCTCACAGCTGGGGCGAGACGCTCCCCCGCCCAGGACACACACTCACTCGCACACGACACTCGCTGACCGCGCGGCTTCCTTATATATATTTTATATATATAACCTACTTATCTGTGTATTTAATTAATTTTTTGTCTGAAATCTTGTTGATACGACGGGCTGACCGGTCAACACTGATTAAGACATAGTACACAGAGGAAGTAGTTATGTCTCACGCCTTACGTAGCCGTGGACCCAGCGTCTGGATGACCCAGGCGGGTGATAGCCCCGCAGAGATGGATGACCAGACCGGCCACGACGCTTCAGCCCCCACATCGCGCAGTCCCTCACCTCAATATTCAGCGTTGTCTCCAGAGATAATTGCTTTACTGAAGTTTATGAGAGATGAGAAACGCGAGGATGAAGCCCACAGACGTTTGGCGGATGAGCACAGAAGGCAAGCAGAGGCAGAACGAGACAACCAACGGAGATTGGAAGACAGTGAACGGTTTGAAGCCTTGATATCTCGCCTCACTGTTAACCAAGCCCCTGGCTCTAACACTGCCTCGGTACTGACTGGTTCAGATACCTCATCCATGCTTCCTTCACACCCCCCAGCCCCACCTAAAGCAGCAGCTCAAACGCCGCCCATCTTGAAGCCTGATGAGACTTTCCAGACTTTTCGTGAATGGCGGCGACGGTGGACTGACTACTCTACAATGGTGGATCTCCAGAGTTTGTCACAGCCTAAACAACTCATCCAGCTGCGTATGTGCCTGTCCTTGGAAATTCAGCGTGTCTTGGAACATACGTTGCAGGTACACCCAACCTCTTCGCTGTCTGTAGAGGAGGTACTGGACGTTCTACAACGGCACATCAAAGGACAGCAGAATGAAGCTCTGCGCAGGAGGGAATTGTTTAGCTGCAGACAGATGGAGGGTGAGTCTTTTGATGCCTTTTACGTGCGTCTTAAGAGAGCCTCGGAAGAGGTAGATATATGTCCAGGCCACCACCAGCAGTGCGAGGAGACCCAGTTGAAGCAGGTGATCCTGATGGGTGTTAAGGACGAGGAACTTGTCCAACGCCTCACCTCCCTCGACTCTTCCTCTTCTCTTAAGGATGTGTTGACGATATGTCGCTCCTATGAGGCTGCCAGGTGTGCCACCTCTGCCATCCGTGCTCCCCCTACAGCTGTACGCGCTGTGTCCCGGTACAAGAAGGACAAGAAGTCTGTTCCTACGCCTTCGCCCACCACGTCCACGCCTGGTTTATTTTGCAACAACTGTGGTAAGCAGCACGGAACACAGGTGTGTCCAGCTGCTCAGTCTACCTGCAACAGTTGTGACCGTAAGGGCCACTGGTCACTCACAGTACGGTGCCCAGCCAAACGCGTCCAGTGCAATGTGTGTGGTCGTCTGGGCCACTATGACAAGTGTTGCCCTTCCAACATACCCAAGGGACCGCGTCGGCGGAAGCTTCAGCCCCCCTCCACCAGAGAGGGCCGCCCACAGTCTTCCAATCAGAGGTACGACGACTCCTGACAACGCTCGAGCCACATTAGGAATGTGTGCTCCCCCCAGCGTCCCAGGACCAAAGTCCTCCAGTACATCAGCGTCATCGTGACCTACGGCGGTGTGTCATCCCGCCTTCAGATGTTGCCCGACACCGGCGCTGATGCTACAGTCATCGGTCCCCAGCATTTGCAATGCTTGGGGCTCTCTCCAAGTGATCTAGGACCGCCCCCCAAGGATCTCCGCTTTATGGCAGATGGTTCACAGATGACCCCGGCCCTGGGTTCACTCCAAGCACAAGTCACCTTTGGCAACAGGTCGTGTCAAGCCTGGATTGATGTGCATAACGGTGTCCAGACTCCTTTGCTGTCCTACAGACATTGTCAGGAGTTGGCCATCATCTCCCAGGACTTCCCCAAACCTATTCTTGAGGTAAAACACGCCAACAGGGTGCAAAAAGGGAGCAGCAACGACCCTGCTGCCGCCCTACCCCTGCCTCTTGCCAGTGACACCTCTCCTTCGGATGCTCGGAAGTACTTCCTGAAGGAATTCAGCGACGTTCTGGTGACCAAGTCCGCTCTGGAATCCAAGCCTCTCAAGAAGATGGCAGGCCCCCCCATGAGGATCCACCTGAGGGACGACGCGAAGCCATTCGCTATTTACACCCCTCGACTGGTTCCCCTGGCCTTCCGCGAGGCGGTCAAAAACGAGCTGGACTCCATGGTCGCCCAAGAAATTATTGTACCAACCGGCGATGACCCGTCTCCATGGTGTCACCCGATGGTTGTCGTCGCAAAACCTAAAGGTGGTGTTCGGATCACCACTGACCTTTCCAAGCTCAACAACCAGGTGTCTCGTCCTGCGCACCCTTCTCCCACGCCCTTTGCAGCCATACGCAGCGTGAACCC
Organism: Homarus gammarus; assembly: GCA_958450375.1. Lineage (NCBI taxonomy): Eukaryota > Metazoa > Arthropoda > Malacostraca > Decapoda > Nephropidae > Homarus > Homarus gammarus. Next base: position 319,280 of record CAUDMG010003198.1, on the reverse strand, counting down.
GAAGGCGCGCTTCTTCACGACGATGGACGCCCTGTATGGATACTGGCAGATAGAGCTTGCCGAGGAAGACCGACCACTCACAACGTTCATCACCCCGCATGGACGTTACAGTTATTGCCGTGGCCCCATGGGATTCGCCGCTACAGGAGACGCTTTCTGTCTTCGAGGTGATATGGCTCTACAAGGTCTGGCAAACTGCGTGAAAGTGGTCGACGACATACTCGTGTACGACGAGGATTATATGGATCACCTCTGCCGTACCTACGAGGTACTCAACAGGTGCCGGAAGCACGGCATTACCCTAAATGCCGACAAGTTTGTTCTGGCCAGCTCTTCAGTTGACTTTTGTGGGTACACCCTCTCAGGGAATGGTATCGCAGCTGACCCGGAAAAGGTCCGCGCCATTACGGAATTTCCCACCCCTGCTAACCTGACCGACTTGAGGTCCTTCATCGGTCTCGTCAACCAGTTAGCAGAGTTTTCGTCGGACATCTCCGCAGCTGCTCAACCACTTCGCCCCCTGATGAGCCCCAAGAGGACATTCCTGTGGACCCCCGACCACGACAAGGCCTTCCAGCAAGTGAAACAGGCCCTGTCTCGTCCACCTGTCCTCGCCACGTTTGACCCAGCCTTGCCGACAGTTCTGCAGACAGATGCCTCACACTTGTATGGCGTGGGATACGCCCTACTGCAGGATCATGGTGGAGGGCAGTTCCGGCTCGTCCAGTGTGGCTCGCGTTTCCTCTCTGACACTGAGACGCGCTATGCCACTATTGAGTTGGAGCTGTTGGCTGCGGTTTGGGCGATGTCCAAGTGCAGGTTTTACCTCATAGGCCTGCAATACTTTCACCTAGTGACCGACCATCGCCCGCTTGTCCCGATCCTCAACCACTACACGCTAGACGCCGTTGAGAACCCTCGCCTCCAGCGTCTGAAAGAGAAACTCTCGGCGTACATCTTCACTGCAGTGTGGCGTGCTGGTAAGGAGCTCTGCATCCCTGATGCCTTATCCCGCTCCCCTGTCAGCCGCCCTACTCCAGAAGACCATGTACTCGACGCCGACCTCGCTCTTTCCGTCAGGACTGTGGTCACTCTCCATGCCGTCCAATCCCTTCGTTCGGACCTGTCACCAGATGACGACAAGGCAATGGAGGACCTTCGAACAGCGGCCCGAGATGACCCTTCCTATGTCCGACTCGTCGAGTGTGTGAGGAATGGATTTCCTAGCAACCGCTACGATCTTCACAACACCCTGCTCCCGTATTGGAAACTCCGCGATGAACTCTACTGCGACGGAGACCTTGTTCTGTACGGAGCACGTGTAGTTGTCCCTGCTGCATCACGTCCCCACGCCTTGGCCCGCCTTCACGACAGTCACCGTGGAGCTGAGGCCACCAAACGACGTGCACGACAGACTGTGTTCTGGCCCGGCATCAACTCCGACATCTCCAATGTTGTCCGTGCGTGTGAGCCCTGCCAAGTATTACAACCCAGCCAGCAGCAGGAACCCTTTATGAGTGACGACAACCCCACCCGCCCCTTTGAGTCTGTGTCGGCCGACTTTTTCTGTGTGTCAGGAAAGTCCTTCCTCGTTATCGTCGACCGTCTCTCTGGTTGGCCGGTTGTCATCAAGTGCGGTAATGACACGACGTCTGCCGCCACCATCAGCAAGTTCCGCCACTACTTCCGTGACGTGGGCGTTCCTGTACGCCTGCGAACCGACGGAGGGCCTCAGTTCACAAGCCGGGACTTTGCTGCGTTCCTTGACCGATGGGGAGTCCGGCATGTGTTGTCATCGCCCCATTACCCGCAGTCCAACGGCCACGCTGAGGCTGCTGTCAAATCCCTGAAGCACCTCATCCTTAAGGTGGCCCCTTCTGGGAACATTGACTGCGAGGCCTTCGACAGGGGTCTTCTTGAACTCCGCAACACACCTAACTACACCGGACGCTCCCCTGCCCAGGTTTTGTATGGACGCCCCCTTCGTTCTTGTGTCCCTGCTCACCCTCAATCCTTCTCCAAGGAGTGGCAGGCCAAGACAGAGGATTGTGATCGCCGAGCCGCCGAACGTGTTCAGGACGTCGTCGCCCGCTACAATGACCACGCCCGTTCTCTCCCCAGGTTGAGTGTCGGCACCCAAGTCCGTGTTCAGGACCCGACCTCCCTACGTTGGGACAAAGTAGGCGTAGTCATGGGTCTCGGCAGGTCACGGGACTACCAGGTGCGGTTACCCAGTGGTCGTGTGTGGTGGAGGAACCGCCGTTTTCTCCGACCCGTAACAATGCCTTCTGCTGGCCCCGCCACCAGTGTTGAGTCCCATACCCTTCCCAGTGATGAAGTCCCTCGATGCTCAGAACGGATCCAAAAGAAAAGGTCCGCTCAAGACTTTGCTATGAGCGTATAGGGGGGAGGGAGGTGTATGTATATTATGTATGCTGGATTATATATCATGTATGTATATTATGTATGTGCTCCATTTATGTATTATTTATTCAGCCTAGCTAGCAGCGTGTGGCAATGTTATTACCATATCCCACACGCTTAATTAATGTGCCTGGCGACGTATGGAAGCTGCTAATGTATCACTTGCCATACGTCGCCTATAGCAGTTGACCGGGAGCCTAGTCAAGAGAGAGTGCGGCTCTCCTTTGTGTACATACTCTTATCCAGTAAACCGAACCTACAAAACTATACAGGTGTTTGTGTTCTCTCCTGTATATAGAACTTATTATTCAGAACCTAACAGAATCTAATTTCTTTGTGATCGCTGTTTGCAAGTTCGTTCCCTACCTCGACATTGCTAATGAGGTTTACTCTGTTTGACAGAACTAAATCGAGTATATTATTACCCCGGGTGGGTTCGGTTGTATGTTGACTAAGGAAACAGTCCTGGATCATCTCGAGAAAATCCTCTGATTCTGAGTTACCCATAAGGTCAGTCCAATCTATTTGGCCAAGGTTAAAGTCGCCTACTATACAGACTTTGTTGTGTATGGAAGCCCCGCGCATTTCATCCCAGATAAGTCGCTCATTGACTCTATCAAGATTGGGAGGTCTATATATTACTCCTGTGATTAATTTTCCCTACCGTCGATTAATTCCATCCAAATTGTTTCTGTATCCGTTCAGTTTTTATTTCCTTATTTATTTCACACTTCAGATTATCCCTAGCATAGATTGCTACTCCGCCTCCTTTCCTGGTCTGCCTATGGGTATGGAACAATTTGTAACCCGCAATTTGGTATTCGACCGGTAACTCACGTGAGTCTAGGTTGATCCATGTTTCAGTGAATGCTATTATATCGATTTTTTCGGTACATACCAAGGCCCTAATATCATTCATTTTGTTTCTCATGCTTCTACTGTTCGCGTAGTATACATTTAAGTTAGTCATGTTCTGAGTCCTCCCTTTACCGCGTTTAGTTTTAAACTCCCTGTCTAATTTAGTTTTGTCATCATTCCTAACACTATTTCCCTGTAATCTTTCACTTTGTTTACCCGCTCCCACTGCATTCTCCTCCACCCCCGTGCTCATATGTTCTCCTAGCAGTTTAAAGACTTCGATATCTTTTGAACTGCCCCCTCTAGAGACCCAGCCAGGGTTGCTACTCCATCCCTAGACAGGTGCACCCCATCCCTAGCATAAAGGTCCCTTCTGCCATAGAAGTTGTCCCAGTTGTCAATGAATGGGACTGATATTGACTTGCAATATCTGTCAAGACGGTCGTTGACACCAACTGCCCTTGACAACCATTCACTGCCAACTCTCCTTCTAGGCAGGACACTGCATATGATAGGGATCCCTCCCTTAGTCCTAATACGATCTATAGCTGCCTTGAGCTTATCAAGAAGTTCCTCGCTCCTACACCGGCCAATATCATTGCCTCCTGCACTGAGGCAGTTAATGGGTTTGTTCCTATTACCAGACAAGATATTGTCCATCCTGTCAATTATAACCCCCACCCCAGCTCCTGGCAAACGCACCCTCATCCTATTTTTGTTTTTACCACAAAAAGCCCTGTCCAAGTACCTTACCTGTGAGTCACCAACAATTAAAGTTTTTATACCTTCCTTGTCAGCCCTGTCCCTGACTGTACTAATGTCCAATTCGTCTATCAAGGGAGTGAACGAGTTGGTACACTTAGCTGCTGATGTTGTTGACGTATCCTTGGTGTGTTTCTTCATCACCAGTTTGGTCTTCCCTCTCCTTACAACCTTCCACTCGCTTGAATTTTCGTCAGACACTGGCTTTCCCTGTCCCGCCTCCCCCTTCATCCTCGCCATCTCTTCTTTTAATTTCAGTTTCTCCAACGTGGCCCTCTCTATTTCTTCCTTGGCCCTCTCCAATTCTTCCATGGTCCATTGCAGCTTGGTCAACAAACTCACAGACCCCAGACCACACAGAGCACTGGCCATATCTGATAATTATCCCTCGGGAGCTAACCCTGCCGTGACCTTTCCCCTAGTGAGGTCAGAACGTATACTCTGGTGACTTTTTCTGGAGGCGAATTATGAAATGAAATATCAGTTATTAAATTGAAAATAATTATAGATCGTTTCCCAGTCTGAAAATGTTGCATACGTCCTAATTAAGCTGTTAATCGTTTGGTAAATAAGTCACTCCCGAAAAGTGTGAACTCGTGAGCAAGCGTGGCTTGGGGAGTTGTGAGAGATGTCAAGCTAGCAGGACCATCTCTGTGCTGTACCCAGGAGAGACTGATCGCGTGAACTGGTTCCTTCGTTTATTTAACATCAGTAATAACAAGTAAGTTTTATTCAATCTCAGACAAAGCTAGATAGGGCAGTAGGAACAAACTGTGATGTGAGACAATAGCTAACAGCCCGGGTTTTTTTTAGGGTTCTGTAGAGCCCACGCGGTGTGAAAACGTCTACAGTATGATAACGTCCACTGGCGGTATGAAACGAGTGGTGAAGCGAGCTGTATGAACGTCCACTGACCTGAGTTTGAGCCACCTGCTGAGTATGGTGAGAGTTGGAGTGTAACCAGCTGTCTGGGTGCCCAACTAACGACGTGACGATCGTTTGGGGTCATCAGCTCTCCTCTACCTCGGCTCACAATATCACATATCTTCAAGCAGTTTTGTGAAAACCTTTTACTAACGGGAAGCTGAAGCTTCTCTCAACTGTACAAGGTCGTAGTTGCTCACTCCCTTCCGTTCCTGGGTGTACTGGGTGTAAAGTGAAGCCAGCTGAGTGAATGAATGGTCACACACTGAGACCAGGAGTCTAGTGGAACTTAGAGGTACATTTTCCATGGTTGAGAAAGGCTGGTTTGGGCCTTAAACTACGGGTGCCTGTTGGTTGTGCCTTAAAAACTACGGGTGCAGGTGGATTCTATGTGTTAGGTTAGGAAGCATGGTTCACGGGTATTGGTGGACTCAGTAACTTCTTAATAATAGTGATAATATTTTTGTGTGTAATTGATACTATTTATTCAGTTACTGATGTTGTCTTCCTGTGTGGTGTTGTTCCCAGCATGAGAGTCTTCAACGGTTGTGGTGGTTTTTCCAAATTTGGCAGTCGTATTTTCCCATGAGAGCAGCAGATTCTCCTTTATATTTCTTTGCACCGCAGTGTTCACATTTCTTATCCATGTTGCCAATGACAACAGAGGGATACTTTTCATATACTATCTCATTGTCATAGTTAAATGCTACTCTTGCAAGTGGACGCCACTGTGTATTCTTTCTTAGAATTCTGGATCCTGCAGCTCTCTGTCTATTAGCATTCAAACGAATTTCATGAGCTTGATCATTTTCTAGAGAACGCCTTTCTGCTGTTTGCTTTCTGTTAGCATTAAGACGGGATTCCCTTTCCTGATCTGTTTCCTGTAACCGACTGTCCGCTGTTCGTTCCGGGCGGCTCATCCGCTAGCCCACGGTAGGACGCCACCCTTCGGGAGGCTCCACATTGTCTCACTGTCCAGAAACCAAAACTTCTTCTTCCATCAAAAGCTCATTAACGGTGTATGTAAGTTCCATCAAGTTTTTCGCTACAACGGTACAGCAAAGTATATTTTTTTAGCATTAAACTGTTATTATTTTATTGTCTAATCATCACTACATATAACACCATTCTTCATCACTACATATAACATCATCCATCATCACTACATATAACACCATCCATCATCACTACATATAACACCATCCATCATCACTACATATAACACCATCCATCATCACTACATATAACACCATCCATCATCACTACAGATAACACCATCCATCATCACTACATATTACAACATCCATCATCACTACATATAACATCATCCATCATCACTACATATAACACCATCCATCATCACTACATATAACACCACCCATCATCACTACATATAACAACATCCATCATCACTACATATAACATCATCCACCATCACTACATATAACATCATCCAATATCACTACATATAACACCATCCATCATCACTACATATAACACCATCCATCATCACTACATATAACACCATCCATCATCACTACATATAACAACATCCATCATCACTACATATAACATCATCCACCATCACTACATATAACACCATCCATCATCACTACATATAACACCATCCATCATCACTGCATATAACAACATCCATCATCACTACATATAACATCATCCACCATCACTACATATAACACCATCCATCATCACTACATATAACACCATCCATCATCACTACATATAACACCATCCATCATCACTACATATAACACCATCCACCATCACTACATATAACACCATCCATCATCACTACATATAACATCATCCACCATCACTACATATAACACCATCCATCATCACTACATATAATACCATCCATCATCACTACATATAACATCATCCACCATCACTACATATAACACCATCCATCATCACTACATATAATACCATCCATCATCACTACAGATCGGTAAAGTAGTTTCCGAAATTCTCGTGCGAACACACAAACACACACACAAACACACAGACATACTTCTTTGTTTTATATATATAAATATCTTGAAATAAAGTTAGGAATAATGTGAGACTAAGATGTATCACAGCTTAAGCAACTAAAGCTTTGTGCGTGTCTTAAGGAGATAAAGCTATGTTGCTGTGTGTGTGAGAGGAGGTTAACACACACACACACACACACACACACACACACACATTGCCGTATCTGATTTAATTACTGCATTATATATTAAGAATCAAGTAATCGGTAATACGTAATAAATATAACGTACTGTATAAGGTATTAGGTGTTAGGCCTAAAGAAAGAGGTTTTATGTTTCACAGTATTAGTCTTATATCGGTTTGTCACGTATCAAACACGGGCCTCGTTGTGCAGCGCTGGGTTAGGTTAGGTTAGGTAATTTGGTTTGGTTAATTTAGGCTCTCATCAGGGTGGTTAATCTTCAGGTGACATAAGCTCCAGGGACACTACCCATTAAACCTTTAAATGAGGATTTTCCTAATAGGGATCATCATCTTTTGTGTGTATTGTTATTACTGGGTTTAAATTGGTTCACATCTGGTAACATTTGTTTTGTGTCATATAAGACGGCGTTTACTGTCTTAACATAACCAAACTTACACTAAATTAGGTTAGGTTAATAATAATGCTATTAACATTTTGTTTATATTATAATTACCATTGTACATTATATATTAACATTATCATTATATATTATTCTTGGTACTCTATATAAATCACTTGTTTGGATTTTCGAAAAAGATATGTTTTGAAATTGTCCTCCTGTGTTTATATAGTATTGTATAATATTTTATATATAACTACATGTATTATTCACAATAAAGATTTTTATTCTTTCTCACTGGCATTTAGCTTTGCCTCGTTAATTCAAACTATAGAATTCTTTGAGTTACGAAGCCAGATGAATTATAATGTACTTGAGAAATAATAATAATAATAATAATAATAATAATAATAATAGAATGTAATAATAACAAAAATTAAATGCAGAGATCATCACCCGTTCACTATTATTCGTGAAACACATTTCTTTTTGTCGCATCATTATTAAGAACAAGATTTAGGCTTGATCATGAAGGTGGCGTTCTTGAGTGTGGTTCTGTCAGTGTACCACGTGTTCCAGTTAATCCCTCTTGTACTCTTCTGTTTCTCCAGTAACAGGCTGGTGGGGCTCACAGCATGACAATTGTTGTACCAAAATCCTCCATGGTAGTCTACTGCGCAGTTGCTCGTTCCTGTAAGCATATCGTATCCGGCTTTACTGACCAACGTATTACTAGACGTCACATTAATTTAATTGTATTCTATTTTTTTTTGTGGAGGGTCTAATGATAGACGATTTTATTCAGCACCGAGAGTCCCTTAGTACATAAGGGGTAACAACTAGTTGAATCGCTCGGCCAATTCCACACCTCCTTAACAAATGTCATCTCTCTACCTTTAAAGCTGTACACACACACACACACACACAGAATGTGGTTTATATAAAATATTCTTTACCAAAATATGGTAAAAGTACAAGTAGAGACTGTATTAAGTACAGTATATCACATTGTTGGAAGACTCTGTTCATCTTGAAAAGAAGAAGAAAAGATAAAGGAGTTTACTGTGGACACTAGGGTAAGAAGCCACATTAACACCGGTCACTTTAAACACTTGTAACAAATTTTTACACCAAATAATTTAAGCATTTTTTAAGTTGTCTAGGTTATATTTGGTTAGGTAGAACCGTTTACACCCAACCCTTATCAGTCATATATTCATCCAACCTATATTTAAAGCTATCCAGCGTATTCGAGTAAATGATGATGTTTAGTAACTTGTTACTCTTATCCACTGTTCACCTATCTCGCGCCTAAATCTAAATTTATCTAATCTAAAACCATTGCTACGAGTTCGCACCTTGTTGGATAGTTTGAGTACCTTTGTTATATCACCTTTGTTTAACCCTGACTTCCATTTATACACCTCGATCATATTTTCTAATGCCCGGGATTAGTCTTGTTATTCTCCTCTGAATTCTTCTCTTGGGATTCTATATCCATTCTGTTGTACGGTGATGAGAACTGAATCGCATAATCCAAGGGAGGTTTCACAAGGGCAAGATATAGTTTCAGGATGACCTCGCTGGTCTTTTAACTAACACTCCTTTGTATGAACCCAAGTATTTTGTTCGCTTTGTTTCGAGCAAATACACATTGTTGTCTTGGTTTAAGATTCCTACTTATCATTACGTCTAAGTCTTCTCACAGTCAGATTTGCCTATAATAACGTTGTTCATCTGATATCTGGTTTCTGTGTTTACCTCTCCTAGCGTAATTTCTTTACATTTGTCTTCATTGAATTTCGCCTGCCATTTTTCAGACCATGCGATTTTTTTTTTAGGTCTGGTAGTTTTGCGGAGTCCTCGTCAGATTTAATTACACGCCTTATTTTAGTGTCGTCAGTAAATTTGCTTATATTGCTGTCTAAACCTATATCTATTTCGTTTCTGTACTGTATATAATAAATAGCAATGATCCATTTACGGAGCCTTGGTTGATTCCATTTGTGGCGTTACCCCAATCGGATTTAATGCCGTTAATGCTTTCTCGCCGTTTCCTGTCGTGTAACCACGCCCTAATCCATTTTAGAATATCTCCTCCAATTCCATGAGCCTCCACTTTTCGTATAAGTCTTTTGTGGGGGACTATGTAATTAGACTTGTCAGACATGAACGCCAACTTGTGAAGCCATGTTGGGAATCATTAATCAACTTGTGCTTCTCTAAGTGATTTAGAATAGAGTTCGAAATTTTTTGATACTACCAATTTGCCTACAATTGATGTTAAACTAGTCAGGCAGACTGATGGTTTTTAATGAGGTTGTTGGACCAGCACTGAGAAAGGCATGTGACCCTGATGATGACAATGATGCCGTTCAGCTTGCATGGGCTGCCAGCTCTGTTAGTCGAGACATGTTCAAGATGAAGACCTTATTCACTGGTACCTTCGACAGCCAATGCCAAGAATCATCAGTTCCAAACTTCCTGATGGCTTTGGTTTCTATGATCTTACATGGTACTAACATCAAAACCCAATCAAGTTACTCAGGGAACAATGACACTGGCGCAGTTACTGATGTTCAACTGTTTTGTACACTGTCGAGAAGGTAACTCCAGCACACACAGACACGGACAGAAAAGGGAAACACCTCTTCCTGTCTATTTAGGTTTACTGATTCATACTAAAAATCGCAAGAGAGAATTAGTAGAAATGCCCTGTTTAAGCTGGGATTATGCTTCTCTTATAATAGAATGCTAAGCATATCCACACATTTGGGAAATGACATCTGCCGATATTTTGAGATAAAGAAAGCTGTGTACCCTCTTAAGCTTAAATGAGGACTCTTCACTACTGCAGTCATAGACAATATTGGCCATAACCCAAGTTTAACATCTGTATTGCCTGTGTGGAGGCCTATGTGACCGTGAATGGGTCAATCTTGTACAGTATTACAAAATTATTAATATTGATTATTGGAGGTTTTCACTTATTCAACATCCAATTTAATTTATTCTGTATTTTCTATAACAAAAGTTAACATTGCAGCCGAGCTGTCCCAATATTTGATTGTTAACTGATTTATGCTGAATTGTTAGTCATCTTATTTTTTGCTGTATGCATAGTTAATCTAATAACACAACAATAATGATTTTTCTTAAAATTATTACGCTTTTTCCCGTATGAGTGAGGTGGGAATAGGTTCCAGATTCTGAACCAGGGCTTAGCGCAAGTCATTTAATGGGCCGGTCTGTCTCACCCGATGATTATAATTTGTGATAAAGGCATTCCAGTCGCCTCTGAGGATTCGAACCGATGAGAGATGTTTGTTTCAGTTTAATGTTGAATTCTGTTGATTAAATTGAATGTTTTTTTACAAATTTGTGGTGAATGCTGTTCCAAGTTTATGGTGAATGGTGTTAAAAACAAATGTTAATGCTATTTTTTTTTGTATTTGAAAATATTTGCAATTTTTAAAGCACAATAATTTAATTTTATATGATAAAAAACTGACTCATCACCTCATACAAGATGTTTATTATCTTCCAAAATAAATAGGATGTAATGATACTGGTTACCTGTATTCTGAATCCAAACTGTTAATAAATCTACGTTTATATGTAGGGAAATGAATTTAATAATAATCGCTAATAAAAATGGCTGCCACAGCATTCATAGGGCAGATCTGACATTGCCTTACCCTGTACAGCCCAAAATATTTACCCTGCCCTCCTATAAGCAGTGCCAAATTTCATGCTTTTATCATTAAACCCACAATTCCTTGATATATTCCCCTAATCTGCCTAACTAAAGTGATTGGACGGTAGTTAGAGGATAGTGATCTAATCTATCTCGCTTCTTGAAAATCGGAATCAGGGAGGATAGCGAATGTGATACTACACCCGCTTTTAATGACATGTGAAACAAATTTGCTAAGGTTAGGGTAACTTGGTTAAGATTCGGTTAGCTAGGCATCTGTTAGGTTAGGTAGCTGTGGTTAAGTTGCTTAGGCTATATTAGAAAGGTTGTGTTAAAATAATTTAGGTTACCTTAGTTACGGTAAAAACTCACCGTGATTATCGTTATCTCTGTCGGAGGTGGTGAAGGGCATGTTGTTATGGTGACTAAAGCCATCCCCGGCGTCACCTGAGTACTGGCCCAGGTGGAGGCTGAACTGCCTGTCCTCGTCATCAACCAGAAACGTTTGGTATCTGGCTGAACGACTCTCACCGTCCCAGTCACCCAGATCCACCTTCAGCACCTGCGGCCACCTGTACGTCAGGTCATGGAGCGCAGCGTTACCTGAAAACACACACACACACACACACACACACCAGTGTTACTCCTACACACACCCTAGAAGTAACTTTCACAGATGTACAGTATAAGGAAAATGTTTGATTTCGTAGTAAAACATATTATACATAGACTTTTTGCTCAGTTTTCAAATGGAACCAGAATTTTTAGATGTCAACCCTGACACCAGCCACTCAGCATTGTTTAAAATAATGACGTGTTGGGGTTGGGACCAGCTACTCAGCAGTGTTTTGTAGTGACGTGTTGGGTGTAGGGACCAGCCACTCAACAGTGTGTTGTAGTGACGTGTTGGGTGTAGGGACCAGCCACTCAACAGGCAACAGCACTTACCAATCCAGTACTCTGTGTCTGGGTCACCGAAGCCTTCACGGTAGTCTCTCCAGCCTCGGTTGAAGTTGACCTGTTGGTCCAGTGGGCGGCGGTCCAGTACCACGGTCCACCCTCCTTCCTCACCTTCCAGCTCACACCACACCTGTACGCCCTCCTCCTGCCTCCTGCACCTGGGGGACAGGAACTCACTGTAACGCATTGTTGCATAACCTTTATGTGAATTCGTGCACATTACACAAAAATCTTAACATTAAAAAAATGAGAACAACACAAAATTTATGCATTAAGAAAATGAATATTTGTTATTATAATATAATTCGGGGAAAGGAGACAATGGTAAAAATTATACGACAAAATTGAAGGTAATAAAGCCTTGGGAAGGTAGAGAGTGAGACAGTATAATGAATATAGAAACACAACACTTGGGAGGATTGGTAAAGAGAGCCAGAAACTTCAGATGTGGCCGTCTGTGGTCGAGAAACCTAAGACATGAATAAGACTGAGTAGAAAATATCTAATGGGTTAATCAACAGTCTGTAGAGATGGGAGAAGAGGAGGAATGACATGTCTGGGAGGCGGTGAGGTGAGGTGAGGTGAGGAGTAGGGTACAGAAGACCTTCATTTGGGGAGGTAAAGTGAGGGGTCTCACCTGTGTGGAAAGATCTGATACACGCCGCTGCGGGTGTTGCCGGCCAGCAGCAGGTCGTGACAGTCGCGGGGCCTGCCAGGGACACATACAACACTAATTATTTAGTTATTATGTTAAATATTAGATATTTTTTAAACTTCTTCCATAATATTAAATATGAAACTGTTGCTTTCTGTTATTCTATCAATAAGGCTGACAAAGGAACTCATTACTGTGGCGAGGTGTCAGGTAGCCATTAATTAGAAGTGTTCACCCAACATAGAGGGATTCTTCAGCCCCAAAACTCGCCTATTGGTGGGGGTGTTGCAGCTGTTGTCCCCGGTAACTGGTAGCTGTGGCTGTGAGGGAGACTGTAGTGGCTGTGAAGCTGTGTTGTCACCTGTAGAGAAGGAGGGGTGCCGTGTCGCCAGCTGCCTCACCTCCTGCTGCAGCTGTAGTAGAGGTAACAGGATGGTGTTGATGGCGGCGCTGCACTGCTCGCCGGAGACAGCAGTGCTTTGCCCACCCACACCCATCACCTGCTGACTCACCTGCTCCAGTACTCTGCTGTGCTTCACCTGCTCAGTCTCCAGCTTATTTAGCAGGAGCAGCAGAAGTTCCATGGAGATGTCACGGCGGAGAACACCCCCAGCACTCCCTGACACTTCCACGCTGGCCTGATTCTCTTGAATCGGTGTCAACAACGACTTGACATCCTGAACATGGTGGAGAGTATTATTGGTGACCGCCAGGAGCTGCTGCACTACCTCAGGACTAAGATGATGTACCACACTCTCGTTCTCCTCCACGAGGGGCGTCCCTTGTGAAGGACCGAGTCTCAGCACCAGCAGTACCACCACCAACATGCCTCTTAGGACCATCTTGCTCAATAATGTGACGACTCTCAGCCTCTGCCTTCACTTATATCCTCCACACCTCACAGTCGCCACAAACTGCACTACAGGAACCTGTCTGCTCTGCGAAGGTGTTCAATTCGATCGTTCATTGTGGGATTTCTCTCAAATACTGAAATATAAATGTGTAAGAAGCTCTTTACACTCACTCACTGTGTATAGGTAAACAAATAAACATTGAAAGAGAGAGAGAGAGCGCGAGAGACAAAGAGAAAGAACACCCTACTGGACACATTGTTTGCTTCGAATAAATTCGAACCAACTGACAAAAAATAAAATGAGTTATTTTTAGTTTATTCTCGCGATCTGGATGTTATGAGGTGAGTTGATGTTTATTTGTGCACGTGTGTAGTTCAAGAGGCTTGGGGGGGAGAGGTCAAGTGTGTAGGTCAAGAAGCTTGTGGGGGGAAAGAGGTTAAGTGCGTAGGTCAAGAAGATTAACGAGAGAGAAGTTGAGGCCACGGCGTAGTTTGAAGCTGAGAGAGAGATTCTATAAAAACACAAACCCTTAAAGTACGAAAAGCTTAGCCTCAGCAACAGTTCAACTTATACGGAATATTCATTATGACTAAGAAAAGGTCTGTTAAATGACGGTTAATGGTACACATGACACACACACACACTCACGCACACGCACACACACACACACACACACTCACACACACACACACACACACACACACACACACACTGTCATTTGTTATTTAATTACTTCTTTTTATATCAGGTATCAAGATGGGTCCCACTGGTCGGGAAGGTTGTGGACCCCAGGGCCAACCTGATCATAATCAAACTATTGAGGCCTCAACTGACGTCATCTCGTTTGCTGGAGAATCTCCTTTTTTCACACTTAATTTTTTTAACATTCGCGGCCCGAGATCCATTTTCTTCTGTGGAACACCAACTATTAACCTCTTCCTTCGACCTCTTACTACTATCTGAACTTCAACTGACCAAAGCAGCCTCACCCAAACCTTTTCAAGTCTCCAACTACAACCTTTATACCTCCTTCCGTTCTCAGGGAGGTGTATGCGCCTACTGCAACACACGTACACCTACAGCTTGACTCACGGATCTTGAATCTTCTCTTTATGATGTCGCCTGGCTCAAAATATCTCTACCATCTATGAAGATTTTTTTTATTTCCTTTACTGTTCTCCCAACTCTACCAACTATTTGGACCTTTCTGACTATCTCACTTCTTGCCAGGAGTCGTTGCTATCCACACACCCCAACACCGAGATCCTCTGCGTAGGGAATTTCAATGTACATCACAGAGTGGCTTGGCTCTGCAAGGGATGACACAGGGATGGTTGGGGCACTCTCTTTTATCTTTCTTAATGATTTGTAACAAATAGTTAAATACCCCGGATGGTAATGAATAAAGCCTTCCATAGCGCTAATACTCTTACTATACATCAGCTTGAAGAACAATATGGGTGTCAATATGGGTGTCAATACGGTGAGGGAAATTGAAAGGGTAGTAAGACAGTTGAAGAGCTGGAAGGCACCAGGTCTAGATGGAATAACTGGAGAAATATTGAAAGCCGACGCGAATGGTGCATCTCAAGTAATATTAAAGCTATTTCAAGAATTATGGAGCACTGAGGCTGTCCCGGATGAATGGAAACAAGGAATCATAAAACTGCCCAAAAACGGTGATTTACGAGAGTGGAAACTGGAATAGTATCGAAGGTCTTCTGTCTGGTCACACTGAACAGGATTGAAGAATCCTTAGACCAAAGGCTAAGAGATGAACAGGCAGGGTTCAGAAAATCGAGAAGTTGCAGTGATCATATATTCGCACTACGTCACATGATACAGCAGAGTGTGGAATTCAGAAAACCGTTGATAATGGCATTTGTCGATATTGAGAAAGCCTTCGATAGCGTACATAGACCAACTATGTGGAAAATCTTACGGAACTATGGAATGCCAGAAAAACACGTTCGTTTGATCGAAGAAATTCATAAGGGCAGCAGATGTCGTGTGAACGTTGATGGCCAACATTCCCCAGAATTCAATGTCGAGAGCGGGGTGTTGCAAGGTAATGTTTTGTCTCCATTGCTGTTCGCTGTACTTATTGATTCCGTAGTGAAAGAGACAGTGGGTGATGAGAGAAAAGGGATCGAGTGGGTCGACAATAAATACCTCGCAGACTTGGACTATGCAGACGATGTAGTACTGATGAACAGATCCATTCAGAGTTTGCAAACTATGGTTAACAGACTGGGGGAAAAGGGAAGAGGAGCTGGATGAACGATTAATGTAAGAAAACAGAGGTTATGAAAACAGACCAAGAAATTGAAGAGAACATTCGGGTGGAGGACCAAATTATGGAAGAGTTCTTGTGTTCAAGTATCTGAGGACACTCGTCAGAAACGATGGATCACTTGAAGATGAGTTTCAGGACAGAATAAGAAGAAGTCATCAAGTTTTGGGTAAACAGGGCAAAGTGTGGAAGTCACTGAGACTAACAGTTGTTACGGTCGTCTCCCCTCTCCCTCAATATTTGTTTCAGTTACCCATTGTATTTAGTTTCTGTTGTTTCCCGTCTTTCTTTAGAATCGAAATTCCAAGCTTATGGTAAAGACTTTAAAAAATGTCTTGATTAATTTATATAAGTATGTATACTAGTATTTGTTTCATTATGTAAACTTTGTAGAATGTGTTCTTATTTTGTATACAGTTATGGAAGACTGTAAGAAGCAGGTGTGAAGTATAAAAGAATTAGAAATTATATGTCGATGAAACAAGAAAGTATTGGAACATTGTTTTGGCTTTGGCGGGTCTCTCGGTAGCTAGGTTGAGGAGGATAGGAGGGCCAAGCTTGTGTGGTGCACATTTATCTATTATTACCTGGGCAATCATGGATAATTATGGTGTTAACTAAAGTGTAATAAGTTCATTATAGTCTAAAGAATATCATAGTAGTGAGAGAGCATTGTATTTGGTGGAGATAACATTGTTCTGAGTGAATTGATTTGTGGCCTTTTGTATGCACATGGACGGAGAGCACCTATTTATTATATTTTTGTTGTTAAATATATTTTGTTGTAATTTTAAAACTGTGTTTTCATTAAACCAGTTTTAACGGGAACAGTGGTATTGAAATAAACACCTGTCAGCTGTCAGGGGATTGTTAGCCAGAAATAAGGTAAGGGTCTGTGTTTAACATTTAATCTCTCTGTTAACAGAAGCTGCTATTTCAGAGTGTCCTCTGATATAATGGACCTATGGGCTGACTATGCATCCTCTAGTGAGTCCTAAAAGAGGGTGTGAAGGTTGTAACACAGTCCAAACCAAACTCAGAATATATACTTCACTGGTAAGACCCGTTTTGGTATAAGGAAGTGAATCTTGGTATGATAATGACACTTTATCCAGAAGATTCATAACTTTCGAGAATAAGGCATTGGGAAGAATCTTGAACATGAGATGGCATGATCGTATTACAAACGAGACGATATGAGAAACCAACACGGTTTTATGCCGGGGCTCTCCTGTTTAACACAATTGCTCAAGGTATTGGATATTTTAGATCCACATTCTGGAACGGGGTGGTAATATCGACAATATTTACCTAGATTTTGCCAAGGTTTTTGACAGCGTACCCCACAAAAGGCTGAAAATCAAACTGGAAGGGTACGGAATTCGGGGAAATATCCTAGCGTGGATAGAAGACTTTCTACATGACCGCAAACAGTGTGTGGTGATTAATGGCACGAAATCATCATCAGTACCTGTCACAAGCAGGGTACCACAGGGCAGTGTATTGGGCCCGCTGCTGTGTGTTTGTTTCATAAATGACATGCTGACGTTGTACACTCCTCCATACAAATGTTTTCCGATGACGCCAAGTTATTTCGGGAAATCAAGAACCAAGAGGACTGTGAAGAGCTGCAGAAGGACCTCTGTGGGCTTCGAGAATGGTCGAAGAAATGGCTGCTGAAATTCAATATCACGAAGTGTAAGAGGATGCACCTGGGGCGTACCAACGGTAAGGAGGCGTAACATAGTCCCAACGGGACGAAGAAACTGCACTATTTGAGACTGAATGTGAGAAGGACCTAGGTGTGTTTTTGACAATGAGCTGAAGTTCTCGGGGCATTGCGAGAAGAAGGTAAATCAGGCAAATAAATTACAGTATTGGGTCTTATAAGAATGTCGTTCAGATATCTAGACGGTCCGTCCCTCATAACGATCTTCAAGAGTGAAGTGCTTCCCCATCTGGAGTACTGTCACCCCGTCTGGTCCCCGAGATATGCTAGGGACTGTCAGTTGGTTGAAAATGTTCAAAGGAGGGCCACCAGCCTGGTGCCTGCCCTTCGTGACCTCAGCTACCCTGAGAGATTGGAGCTCCTGAACTTGCCTAGTTTATACTACAGACGGGCAAGGGGTGACCTAATAGAGGTGTATAAGCGTCTCAAGGGGCACTACTCAGTCGAGTGTCCTTACTTGGAGCTGGCGGACGTTCGCCCCACAAGGCGTCGCAGCTCAAGACTGAAGAAGCCGCAAGTCCAGAAAACTGTGAGGGCAAACTTTTTCGGAGTGAGAGTTGTGAACTCTTGGAACAATCTACCAGGGAGTGTTGTGACGGCACCGAGTGTGAGCTCTTTCAAGACAAGATTTGACCAACACTGGAGCGGATTCAGGTACATTCAGGAGCCGGTGCAGGCCCAGTACTTGCCAACAGTGCGTAACAGAGAAGTGACCGATCGCCCAAGCGGCTAACGAGCCGATTAGTGGCGAAGAGGATAAAAGTAAAGTAAAAGTAAATGTTCCCTATATTGATGAATGGCTGATGAAGAATAGATGGAGGTGGATGGGGCACGTTCTGCGTGTGCGTCCGGATAGGGTATTGAGAGAGGCGGTCGAGTGGAGAGTTGAATACAACCATGGAAAGGGCTCAAGATCGAAATGGCTGGCGCGAGTATGAGGAGGTCCTTTGCGTCGCAATGCTGGAGGCGGTAACAGAGAGGTATATGTGTTCCAGATCGACACGATCAACTTACTAACATATTTGATCTTGGTTTTACCTCTAACCTCTCTCACCATTCACACTCAATTTCCGCCCATTAGGGTCTTCTGATCTCAATCTTATTTATAATAAATCAAACTGGGCACGACCACCTCCCCCACTCCCTTCTAAACGCCAACTATGGCACTATGAGAGGGTAAACTCGCAAAATCCTTGCGATAATTCTTCTCCGACTTTCCTTGGGATGAATGCTGCTTTTCAACTCGGGACGCTTCGGTATGTGGTGGCAGCATTGCTGGGGTTACACAGGCAGGTAAGAGTGCATTTAATCCATCTTCTACCAAAGTTTTCACTTTAAAATCATGGTTTGATCGCTCCTGTTCTCTTGCATGTAGGGAGACAGATGGGGTGTATCAAGTTATGAAACTATTTTCTTCTCCTGTTACCCACTCCTCTTTCATTACTTATATAGGAATTGTTGTAAGGCTATTCTTCGTTGGGCCAAGCGGAATTAAAAAAAAAAAGACCGCTGACCTGACTAACTCTTCTTCTTGTAAACCCTTCTGCTCCTTAACCAAAAACATCTGTAATAACTTCTGCACTGCCTCTTTTCCTCCTCTCTTCCGACCTGATAACTCTATAGCCAACTCTCCCCCTGATAAAGCCAATCTCTTTGGCACCTTATTCTCCTCTAACTCCACCTTAGACGATTCCAACTCTATCCCTCCTACTCCTCCTACTGAACCTATGCACTTCCTATAATCTCCACTCGCCGGGTTGGCTGTGAGTAAGGCACATGGACCGGACGGAATACCCCCTCGTGTTCTGAGGGAGTGTGCTGAAATTCTGACACGTGTGCATGCTCGCTTCTTTCGCCTTTGCCTCAAAACCCAAACTTATCCTTCTTCTTGGAAGCATGCCTCAGTTAAGCCCATCCCGAAGAAGGGTGACCATTCCAATCCCTCTAACTATCACCCCATTGCCCTAACCCCATCCCTCTCTAAGATTTTTGAAACTATCTTAAACTGTTCATTTTCTCCGTCAACCCGAACGCTTTTCTCTTTTGTCTGATCACCAGTATGAATTTCGCCAGGCAAGATCTACTGGTGATCTGCTCTCCTACTGCACCCATCTTTGGTCATCCTCTCTTAGGGATAATGGGAAACTTTCTCCGTGGCCCTCGACATCTCCAAATTTACATCAGCAAATTTACTTATATTGCTGTCTATGCCGATATCTATGTCGTTTATGTTTATAATAAATAATAAAGGTCCAAGTACTGACCCTTGGGGAAGTCATCTTAACTATTGCATGCCTCTTCAATCATCTCGAGTCTGGCCTGTCGCAGACGCTGTTGTGTCTCCTCCGCATGTCTCGGGAGGTTTTTCGTTGCTGCTTGGTCGGAGAACAGTTTTGTAAGTCTCTCGGCTTCCTCTTGTGGGTTGGAATGGGTTGGTGGTGGTGTTGTTGCCTTCCCAGATACCCTTCGGATCTGGGCCCACATTTTGTCGAGGGAGGTGTGCTCGTTCAGTTCGGAGGGCCACTTGAGCCAGCTTACGCTTTTGATTTCTTCCTTCTCTTCCCTGGAATCCTTGACTATTACTTGCAGGAGATGTCTGTTTGTTTCCGTGGGATGTCTTCTGCAGTTTCTTCGGGCCATGTTGAGTTCTTTCACCCTAGGACAGTAGTACCAGTAAGCCTTGTACTGTTTTTGGAATAGCCTCTTCTGCCGCTTGGTGAAACGCCTCGACCAATTGTTGGTGGAGGGTTGTCTCGTCCACGGGTGGTGTAGATTAATTTAGTCTTTTTCTCTCTTCTTTATACTCTTATCCCCCCCCCCCCCCCCCAAGTCCCGTTCTGGCTCAATGACTTGTGCCCTGGTGGGCTATTCTCCTTGAAAAAAAGTATTAGGTATAAGGTATTAGGTGTGAAGCCTAAAGGATGAGGTTTTATGTTTCACAGTATTAGTCTTATATCGGTTTGTCCTGTATCAAACACGGGCCTCGTTGTGCAGCACTGGGCTAGGTTAGGTTAGGTAATTTGATTAAGTTAATTTAGGCTCGCATCAGGGTGGTTAATATTCAGGTGACAAAAGCTCGAGGGACACTACCCATTAAACCTTTAAATGAGGATTTTCCTAATAGGGATCATCATCTTTTGTGTGTATTGTTATTACTGGGTTTAAATTGGTTCACATCTGGTAACATTTGTTTTGTGTCATATAAGACGGCGTTTACTGTCTTAACATAACCAAACTTACACTAAATTAGGTTAGGTTAATAATAATGCTATTAACAAATTGTTTATATTATGATTACCATTATACATTATAATTACTACATTATACAATACAATTATACATGGTCGAGTATACAAACACCAGTCTGATTCTACCTACAGAATATGTATTGAATTATCCTTCAGTGTATGAAAAACGTTGTATAATATTTTATGTATAACTTTGTATATGTATATTGTTGTTGCTTTTATGTATCATTTACAATAGATAATCTCTTTCTCTCTCATTTAGTTTTCTTTCAAAATTTGTTGACTCATAGTCAATATCTGCGACTGTTCCTGGCTCTGGGGCCGAAGATCTCGTTCCCTGTACTACTACTACTGCAACAAATAATAATAATAATAATTACTCCCAGAAATTATCATTATTTCACTATTGTTACGGAAACACGTAGGTATGTTGTCACTCTTTAGTAAGAACAAGATTTAGGCTTGATCATGAAGGTGGCGTTCTTGAGTGTGGTTCTGTCAGTGTACCACGTGTACCAGTTAATCCCTATTGTACTCTTCTGTTTCTCCAGTAACTGGCTGGTGGGGCTCACATAATGGCAAGAATTGTACCAAAACCCTCCATGGTGGGATAATGCGCAGTTGACAGTTCCTGTAAGCACATCATATCCTGTTTTATTAACCCTGTCAATAATGAGAGCAACTTTATATATATATATATATATATATATATATATATATATATATATATATATATATATATATATATATATATATATATATATATACTAGACTGGCTACCGCCGGACGATTTTATTCAGCAGATAGAGACCCCCAAGAACCCAAGAATTTAAAAATAGTTGAGTCACTCGGCCATTCAAACCTCCCTAACAAATTTTATCTACCTTCAACACTGGAAATGCCTAAGGGACGCACACACACACACACACACACACACACTGCTATTATAGAGAACAAGTATTTTAGAGAACGATGGTGACTGTAATTAATGGTTTATGTTAAAACTGACTGTCTCTATAGGTATGACTAGAGAACCTATTGCGAAATGTGGTGCGTCAGGTTAGGTTAGGTTAGGTATAACACTCACCATGTTTATCGTTATCTCTGTCAGAGGTGGTGAAGGGCATGTTGTCATGGTAACTGAAGGCATCCCCGGCGTCACCTGAGTACTGGCCCAGGTGGAGGCGGAACTGACTGTCCTCGTCATCAACCAGAAACGTTTGGTACCTGACGGAACGACTCTTACCGTCCCAGTCACCCAGGTCCACCTTCAGCACCTGCGGCCACCTGTACGTCAGGTCATGGAGCACAGCGTTACCTGTCAACACACACAAACACACCAGCGTTACTCCAACACACACCCTAGAAGGAACTATCACAGATATAGATGTGTTGTAGTGACGTATTGGGTGTAGGGACCAGCCACTCAGCAGTGTGTTGTAGTGACGTATTGGGTGTAGGGACCAGCCACTCAGCAGTGTGTTGTAGTGACGTATTGGGTGTAGGGACCAGCCACTCAGCAGTGTGTTGTAGTGACGTGTTGGGTGTAGGGACAAGCCACTCAGCAGTTTTTGTAGTGACGTGTTGGGTGTAGGGACCAGCCACTCAATAGTGTGTTGTAGTGACGTGTTGGGTGTAGGGACCAGCCACTCAACAGTGTGTTGTAGTGACGTGTTGGGTGTAGGGACCAGCCACTCAGCAGTGTGTTGTAGTGACGTGTTGGGTGTAGGGACCAGCCACTCAACAGTGTGTTGTAGTGACGTGTTGGGTGTAGGACCCAGTCACTCAGCAGTGTGTTGTAGTGACGTGTTGGGTGTAGGGACCAGCCACTCAGCAGTGTGTTGTAGTGACGTGTTGGGTGTAGGGACCAGCCACTCAGCAGTGTGTTGTAGTGACGTGTTGGGTGTAGGGACCAGCCACTCAACAGGCAACAGCACTTACCAATCCAGTACTCTGTGTCTGGGTCACCGAAGCCTTCACGGTAGTCTCTCCAGCCTCGGTTGAAGTTGACCTGTTGGTCCAGTGGGCGGCGGGCCAGTACCACGGTCCACCCTCCTTCCTCACCTTCCAGCTCACACCACACCTGCACGCCCTCCTCCTGCCTCCTGCACCTGGGAGCCAAGAACCAACTGTGGCAATGTTCAATTGTTGTAAAACTCTAAAGCAACTCCTTCACATAGTGCGAACATTCCCTCGTACGGAGGTGAATCACGGCGGAGACGCAAGGGGTGACTATATTAAACAGGAAGTAGTTACTCAATTATAAGTTTATTAATATTTTTCACTGTTTTGAAAAAAAAATTAATAAGTTATTATGTCAGCCAAAAACAAATAGTTCATATTTATAGAATAAGGAATATTGGATTATTTGGCCATAATCTAAGCGTTCGTGGGATAATGGTAGAGACTGGGATAGATTAATGGATATCGAAGCTTTGATCACCAGAGAGATAGAACACCTGGAAGAAAACTGTTGGAATTGAGGTCCAAGGTCGCCAACCCTAATAATGAGGATGGCACTTTGATTGATATTTACTCAGTAGAAAATACCTTATGGGTTACTTAGAAGTGTGTAAAGATGAGAGGAGACGAGCAGTGAAGAGTCTGAGGTGAGGTGAGGAGTAGGGTACAAAAGACCTTCATTTGGGGAGGTAAAGTGAGGGGTCTCACCTGTATGGAAAGATCTGATACACGCCGCTGCGGGTGTTGCCGGCCAGCAGCAGGTCGTGACAGTCGCGGGGCCTGCCAGGGACACACACATCATATAGTTAATGTGTTCTGTTCACTTATGAAAATTTCTGAAGTGAGTTACACCTATCGCCTGGGACAAACTCTTACACAGACAAGGAACTCATTATTGTGGCGAGGTGTCAGGTCGCCATTAAGTAGAAGTTTTCACCCAACATTAAGAGGGATTCTTCAGCCCTAAAGCTCACCTGTTGGTGGGAGTGTTGCAGCTGTTGTCCCCGGTGATTGGTAGCTGTGGCTGCAGTGGCTGTGAGGGCGTCTGTTGTGGCTGTGAAGCTGTGTTGTCACCTGTAGAGAAGGAGGGGTGCCGTGTCGCCAGCTGCCTCACCTCCTGCTGCAGCTGTAGTAGAGGTAACAGGACGGTGTTGATGGCGGCGCTGCACTGCTCGCCGGAGGTAGCGGTGTCTCGCCCACCCACACCCCTCATCTGTTGACTCACCTGCTCTAGTACTCTGCTGTGCCTCACCTGTTCGGTTTCTAGCAGGAGCAGCAGAAGTTGCATGGATATGTCACGGCGGAGAACACCCCCAGCACTCCCTGACACGTCCACACTGGCTTGGTTTTCTTGAATCGGTGTCAACAATGACTTGACATCCTGAACATGGTGGAGAGTATTATTGGTGACCGCCAGGAGCTGCTGCACCACCTCAGGACTAAGATGATGTGCCACACTCTCGTTCTCCTCCATGAGGGGCGTCCCGTGTGAAGGACCGAGTCTCAGCACCAGCAGCATCGTCACCACCAACACGCCTCTTAGGACCATCTTGCTCAATAATGTGACGACTCCCAGCCTCTGCCTTCACTTATATCCTCCACACCTCACAGTCGCAACGAACTGCACCTCAGGGAGATGTTGGCTCTGCTATGGAGCACAATTCGTTCGTTCAGTGTGTGGTTTCTCCCAAATGTTGAAATATAAATGTGTAGAATATGCTTTACAGTCACTCTTTGTCTATGGGTAAACAAATAAACAGTGAGAGACAGAGAGAGAGCCTGAGAGATAAAGAGAAAGAACACACTATTGGACGCGTTGTTTGCCACGAACAAATAAGAACCAACAGACGAAAAATAAAACACAAGTTATTTTTGGTTTGTTTTCGCAATCGGGAAGTTATGAGCTGAGTTGACGTGTGTTTGTGCACGTGTGTAGTTCATGCGGCTTGGGGAGAGAGAGAGGTCAAGTGTGTAGGTCAAGAGGCTTGGAGAGAGAAGTTAAGACCACGGCGTAGTTTTAGGCTGAGAGAGAGAGAAGAGCTTCTAAAAGTTAGTTAATGATACACATGACATTAATAACAGAGGAGATAACAGGTACAATCATACAAATGATCGTACAAGTATGAAATTTGGTATGAACATTCAATACGAGTTACCGACTAAGCTGGTCCGCATGGACAACCAGGAACTCCAAGCCTGGTCTACTCACGCCGACGTGGGGTACAAGATAGCCTCCGAGTTGGGCGTTAAGTAATTGGAGATATTTGGACATGGAAACTTGCTCTGTGGATGTAAATAGTGTGATATATGTCGTTTTTACACTACGAGTTTCCACAAGGCCTTCCTCTCTGCCTGAAGGTCCTGTGACAACTGACAATGACTAACGAGCCACAGGTAACAGATATGACTAACGAGCCACAGGTAACAGATATGACTAACGAGCCACAGGTAACAGATATGACTAACGAGCCACAGGTAACAGATATGACTAACGAGTCACAGGTAACAGATATGACTAACAAGCCACAGGTAACAGATATGACTAACGAGTCACAGGTAGCAAATATGACTAACGAGCCACAGGTAACAGATATGACTAACGAGCCACAGGTAACAGATATGACTAACGAGCCACAGGTAACAGATATGACTAACGAGCCACAGGTAACAGATATGACTAACGAGCCACAGGTAACAGATATGACTAACGAGCCACAGGTAGCAAATATGACTAACGAGCCACAGGTAACAGATATGACTAACGAGCCACAGGTAACAGATATGACTAACGAGCCACAGGTAACAGATATGACTAACGAGCCACAGGTAACAGATATGACTAACGAGCCACGGGTAACAGATATGACTAACGAGTCACAGGTAGCAAATATGACTAACTAGCCACAGGTAACAGATATGACTAACGAGCCACAGGTAACAGATATGACTAACGAGCCACAGGTAACAGATATGACTAACGAGCCACAGGTAACAGATATGACTAACGAGCCACAGGTAACTGATATGACTAACGAGTCACAGGTAACAGATATGACTAACGAGCCACAGGTAACTGATATGACTAGCGAGTCACAGGTATCAGATATGACTAACAAGTCACAGGTAATACATATGACTAACGAGCGACAGGTAACAGATCTGACTAATGAGCTACAGGTAACAGATATGACTAACGAGCCACAGGTACCACATATGACTAAGGAGCTACAGGTAACAGATATGACTAACGAGTCACAGGTAACAGATAAACTGATATTACCCCAATAAATAAATGAGAAGTAAACATTAAACCTTAGTGGTGGTGGGGGGGGCAGGAATGGATTAAAAAGAAATTAGTTCCCCCTCCCCCCCGTCCCCCCCCCCTCCCCACCTTTATCGTTTTAATTTGGTTCATATGTTTTATTTATTCTCCTTAACTAAAGTTCTACCACCATAAGACATATACATTACACACTTTGTTTCCATCTAAAGAATCACACACATACACTAATGGAATATTTCAACAAGCATGGTTAATACTTTGTTATAACAGCTACTACTTATTACATGCACTCATTAAATATTCACATACATGAACTAAGTATTTTACTACAGGTGGTAATTATATTATGCTAGAATAATGAACTACCTGCTTCCTTATCTTTAATTATTGAAGTCTAGTTTAAGATGAAGGTTAGGTTAGTTTAGGCTAGGTTAGGTTAGGTTAGGTTAGGTTACGTTAGGTTAGGTTAGGTTAGGTTAGGTTAGTTTAGGTTAGGGTAGGGTACGTTAGGTTAGGGTACGTTAGGTTAGGCTAGGTTAGGGGTGTTCATTCTTAAGGTGAGAGAAATTATGTGATATGTACTCTATTATTGATCCCAGCTAAACACCAAACGTCATCAATGAAATAAAACTCAACAACTGGACCACCAAAAATAAACCCAGCCATCGTCCATCACTACATCATCGATATTATCCTTCAAACTTTTGCTATTATTAAACTCAGTGATTAATGAAGGCTTGAGTGTTGAGCCGATGAGGTGCTTGTAATAACCTACAACACCACCAACTCACTAACTATTAATCAAGGTGTTTATATTGTGTTCCTCGAGCACATCTGCGTCAGGAGGGAGTTTGAGGGAGTGCGTCTCGAACTTTGGTGATATTGACGATGACCTCACTCGAGAACCTCAAGTCCTCATACCTGAAAATTAATACCAGAATCAATACTTTAACTTTACAACTAATTATGTGTTTATATTTTATACCTAAACCTTCTTTATATCTAACCCTGTACTTCATTAGAACGTAGGAAAGAAGCAAACTGTAGTAGTCCTGTTTACACCCTACCATCATCACTCATATATCTGCCCAACCTATATTTGTTAATGTTTGGTAATTTGTTCCATTCATCGACATATAGATTCTCAAATCAACCTTCATTATTTTACACCAAGATAGTTTAAATACCTTCGTTACAACACCTTTCTTTAACCCTGACTTCCATTTACATACTTCGATCATATTGCCTCTTTTTCTACATCTCTCAAGAGAATGTAAATTCAGACTTCTTTCCTAATGGTTCTTCCTTGGTCGTGAAGGAGAAAATCTCCCGAGACAAAATTTCACGTTTTCTGTATGTCAAAAAGGGATAGAAAACGGGATATCCATGTGTGACACTTTTCTGGCATTTAACCTAATATAAGTAAATATGATTGGTATTGTATTGTATTGTATTATACATTACCTTCCATTACATATATATTATACATATGTAATATTCAGAAATTTCAGTGTAATTTCAAATGTCGCGCCATTGGCGATACTGAGTTTCAAGGTCGTCTGATGGAGGACAGCGCTTATAAACAGTAGTGAGAGAGTCGCCACTGCACCCATATAATATTAAGTTTACTCTGGCGATTTTTTATGGAGGCGAATTATGAAATGAAATATCAGTAATTAAATTAAAAATAATTATAGATCGTTTCCCAGTCTGAAAATGTTGCATACGTCCTAGTTAAGCTGTTAATCGTCTAGTAAATAAGTCACTCCTGAAAAGTGTGAACACGTGAGCAAGCGTGGCTTAGGGAGTTGTGTGAGAGGTCAAGCTAGGAGGACCATCTCTGTTCTGTACCCAGGAGAGATGGATCGAGTGAACTGGTTCCTTCGTTTATTTAACATCAGTATTAACAAGTAAATTTTATTCAATCTCAGACAAAGCTAGATAGGGCGGTAGGAACAATCTGTGATGTGAGACAATAGCTAACAGCCCGGGGTTTTTCAGGGTTCTGTAGAGCCCACGCGGTGTGAAAACGTCTACAGTATGATAACGTCCACTGGCGGTATGAAACGAGTGGTGAAGCGAGCTGTATGAACGTCCACTGACCTGAGTTTGAGCCACGCTGTTGAGTATGGTGAGATTTGGAGTGTTAATAAAACAAGATATGATGTGCTTACAGAGACTGTCAACTGCGCAATATCCCACCATGGAGGGTTTTGGTACAATGCTTGTCACTGTTACTGGAGAAACAGAAGAGTACAATAGGGATTAACTGGAACACGTGGTACACTGACAGAACCACACTCAAGAACGCCACCTTCATGATCAAGTCTAAATCTTGTTCTTACTAAAGAGTGGCAATATACCTACGTGTTTCCGTAACAATAGTGAAATAATGATAATTTCTGGGAGTAATTATTATTATTATTATTTGTTGTAGTAGTAGTAGTACAGGGAACGAGATCTTCGGCCCCAGAGCCAGGAACAGTCGCAGATATTGACTATGAGTCAACAAATTTTGAAAGAAAACTAAATGAGAGAGAAAGAGATTATAATTATCTATTGTAAATGATACATAAAAGTAACAACAATATACATATACAAAGTTATACATAAAATATTATACAACGTTTTTCATACACTGAAGGATAATTCAATACATATTCTGTAGGTAGATTCAGACTGGTGTTTGTATACTCGACCATGTATAATTGTATTGTATAATGTAGTAATTATAATGTATAATGGTAATCATAATATAAACAATTTGTTAATAGCATTATTATTAACCTAGCCTAATTTAGTGTAAGTTTGGTTATGTTAAGACAGTAAACGCCGTCTTATATGACACAAAACAAATGTTACCAGATGTGAACCAATTTAAACCCAGTAATAACAATACACACAAAAGATGATGATCCCTATTAGGAAAAACCTCATTTAAAGGTTTAATGGGTAGTGTTCCTCGAGCTTATGTCACCTGAAGATTAACCACCCTGATGCGAGCCTTAATTAACTAAACCAAATTACAACGAGGCCCGTGTTTGATACAGGACAAACCGATATAAGACTAATACTGTGAAACATAAAACCTCATCCTTTAGGCCTAACACCTAATACCTTATACCTAATGCTTTTTTTTAAGGAGAATAGCCCACCCGGGCACAAGTCATTGAGCCAGAACGGGACTTGGGGGGGGGGGGGGGGGATAAGAGTATAAAGAAGAGAGAAAAAGACTAAATTAATCTACACCACCCGTGGACGAGACAACCCTCCACCAACAATTGGTCGAGGCGTTTCACCAAGCGGCAGAAGAGGCTATTCCAAAAACAGTACAAGGCTTACTGGTACTACTGTCCTAGGGTGAAAGAACTCAACCACAGAGTGAATATGGCCTGAAGAAACTACAGAAGACATCTCACGAACACAAAAAGACGTCTCTTGCAAGTCATAGTCAAGGATACTGAAGGTTCCAAGTGTTCCCTGAAGAAGGCAGTGATGGGTAGGGAAACACCGGGCAACACTGAAGTCCATTTATTAACGGATAGGAGAAATACAACTAGTGATTAGCGTGTGCCATGCACGGCCCACAGAGTCAGACTGAGACTGCCTTGCCATATAGCAGCCTCGGGGCAATGCTCATAACACGTGCAGTAACACCCCCAGTAACACCCGTAACACCCCCAGTAACACCCGTAACACCCCCAGTAACACCCGTAACACTCCCAGTAACACCCGTAACACTCCCAGTAACACCCGTAACACCCCCAGTAACACCCGTAACACCCCCAGTAACACCCGAAACACCCCCAGTAACACCCGTAACACTCCCAGTAACACCCGTAACACCCCCAGTAACACCCGTAACACTCCCAGTAACACCCGTAACACCCCCAGTAACACCCGTAACACCCCCAGTAACACCCGTAACACCCCCAGTAACACCCGTAACACCCCCAGTAACACCCGTAACACTCCCAGTAACACCCGTAACACTCCCAGTAACACCCGTAACACCCCCAGTAACACCCGTAGCACCCCCAGCAACACCCGTAACACCCCCAGTAACACCCGTAACACCCCCAGTAACACCCGTAGCAACACCCGTAACACCCCCAGTAACACCCGTAACACCCCCAGTAACACCCGTAACACCCCCAGCAACACCCGTAACACCCCCAGTAACACCCGTAACACCCCCAGCAACACCCGTAACACCCCCAGTAACACCCGTAACGGCCTCTATTTAAAATGTAATGTTTTTATGCTCTTAAACACCAACAAAATAATAACAAGAAACAACAACAACAAAATAGTAAAATAAAAACACTATTTAACTTCGGCGGGAAAAATAATTGTTTAAAACTCGTTAGATTTAGGGGCTGACATCGCCTGCTGACAACGGCTGACGAAGCAGCACGAATATATGCTGTGTACTGAACGCATGGCTGACACCCCCCCCAGCCTGTGCGCTCCTCCTGACACCATATACAAAAAGTTGAAATAATAAAAAACTCACAGAATTACATAAACAAGAGAACTTTTTTTTATTTGTTTATTTTTCTTTCTGTTTCCTGTTATTTATTTCTTTACATAAAAGTGTTGGAAGTGAAGCAACGAACCTTCATTAAAACGTTACAGGATGAAATATTTTGTCGTCAGTCCATGGCGACAGCAATATGGGCCTGGCGTCAGCTTATTACAGATAGGGTATGAGAGGTGTGTGTGTGTGTGTGTGTGTGTGTATGTATGTATGTGTATGTATGTGTGTGTGTGTGTGTGCGTGTGTGTGTGTGTGTGTGTGTGCGCGTGTGTGTGTGTGTGTGTATGTATGTGTATGTATGTGTGTGTGTGTGTGTGCGTGTGTGTGTGTGTGTGTGTATGTATGTGTGTGTGTGTGTGTGTGTGTGTGCGCGTGTGTGTGTGTGTGTGTGTATGTATGTGTATGTATGTGTGTGTGTGTGTGTGCGTGTGTGTGTGTGTGTGTGCGCGTGTGTGTGTGTGTGTTATTCGCCAATAGGACAATCTCCCTCCACCCATTCAATGCGTGACCAGGGTATGCAATTAACACCCACCACCCACCCACCCATCCACCGACCCACCCACCCATCCACCCACCCACCCACCCACCCACACACACACATATTTGCTTACTAATAATGTACTAAGACCAAAATGCTGTGTTTCAATTATCCCGAAAGAGAGAGAGAGAGAGAGAGAGAGACTGCCGTAGATATAGCACTATACTGCCCATAGACGCACCCACATTATGTCGGGGAAGGAACTGTGACGGTAGATATTGAGTGTGGGTGTGTGTGTGTGTGTGTGTGTGTGTGTGTGTGTAAAAAAAATCGAAAAATACACGAGCAAAAAATAAAATCCAAAAATATTTACCTTAAACTTTTTATACCGTGAGTTACTGTACATAGTGTCACAAATTGCATTGACAAATATAAAAATGAAATAAAAGTCCGGGGGGAAAAAAATCAAATAGACCGGAAAGAAAGTAAGAATCCGGTGAGAAAATAAAAGCAGAACTGAAAAAAAATAGTCCTGGAAAACATTAAAATAAAATAAAACAAAAGTCTCGAGGAAAAAAAAATAAATAAATAAAAAATAAAATTAAAGTCCTGGAAATAAAAATAAACAAACTAAACCAAAATAAAAATCTCCGGGAAATAAAACCGAATAAAATAGCTCTGGTTTAATAAATAGCAGGGGACTATTGGATGAAAATCGATGCAATATATCGGGTTGATACATTACAGTAGAGAATACAGCACACGAGGAGAGTGATACAGTCGCCCATTACAGCAACTTATGTGTGTGTGAATCTGGCGGGCAAACAGAGCGGCTACTGGAGTGAAGTTAGTGTGGGGTAGTGGTGAAGTTAGTGTGGAGTAGTGGTGAAGTTAGTGTGGGGTAATGGTGAAGTTAGTGTGGAGTAGTGGTGAAGTTAGTGTGGGGTAATGGTGAAGTTAGTGTGGAGTAGTGGTGAAGTTAGTGTGGAGTAGTGGTGAAGTTAGTGTGGGGTAATGGTGAAGTTAGTGTGGGGTAGTGGTGAAGTTAGTGTGGGGTAATGGTGAAGCTAGTGTGGAGTAGTGGTGAAGTTAGTGTGGTAGTGGTGACGTTAGTGTGGAGTAGTGGTGAAGTTAGTGTGGGGTAGTGGTGACGTTAGTGTGGAGTAGTGGTGAAGTTAGTGTGGGGTAGTGGTGAAGTTAGTGTGGGTCAGCAGTGAAGTTAGTGTGGGGCAGCAGTGAAGTTAGTGTGGGGTAGTGGTGAAGTTAGTGTGTGGTAGCAGTGAAGTTAGTGTGGGGTAGTGGTGAAGTTAGTGTGGGGTAGTGGTGAAGTTAGTGTGGGGTAGTGGTGAAGTTAGTGTGGGGCAGCAGTGAAGTTAGTGTGGGGTAGTGGTGAAGTTAGTGTGTGGTAGCAGTGAAGTTAGTGTGGGGTAGCAGTGAAGTTAGTGTGGGGTAGTGGTGAAGTTAGTGTGGGGTAGTGGTGAAGTTAGTGTGGGGCAGCAGTGAAGTTAGTGTGGGGTAGTGGTGAAGTTAGTGTGTGGTAGCAGTGAAGTTAGTGTGGGGTAGCAGTGAAGTTAGTGTGGGGTAGTGGTGAAGTTAGTGAGGTATTACAGTGAGTGAAGTTAGTGAGGTATAACAGTGAGTGAAGTTAGTGAGGTATAACAGTGAGTGAAGTTAGTGTGGTATAACAGTGAGTGAAGTTAGTGTGGTATAGCAGTGAGTGAAGTTAGTGTGGTATAACAGTGAGTGAAGTTAGTGTGGTATATCAGTGAGTGAAGTTAGTGTGGTATAACAGTGAGTGAAGTTAGTGTGGTATAACAGTGAGTGAAGTTAGTGTGGTATAACAGTGAGTGAAGTTAGTGAGGTATAACAGTGAGTGAAGTTAGTGAGGTATAACAGTGAGTGAAGTTAGTGTGGTATAACAGTGAGTGAAGTTAGTGTGGTATAACAGTGAGTGAAGTTAGTGTGGTATAACAGTGAGTGAAGTTAGTGTGGTATAACAGTGAGTGAAGTTAGTGTGGTATAACAGTGAGTGAAGTTAGTGAGGTATAACAGTGAGTGAAGTTAGTGTGGTATAACAGTGAGTGAAGTTAGTGAGGTATAACAGTGAGTGAAGTTAGTGTGGTATAACAGTGAGTGAAGTTTGTGTGGTATAACAGTGAGTGAAGTTAGTGTGGTATAACAGTGAGTGAAGTTAGTGAGGTATAACAGTGAGTGAAGTTAGTGAGGTATAACAGTGAGTGAAGTTAGTGTGGTATAACAGTGAGTGAAGTTAGTGTTGAAGGTAATGGTTGATAGAAGTTATGGAGGTCGGCGGTAGTTAATTTCGGGTGATTAATGAACGACAGTTCATGTAAGGTGAATGAGTCAGGGTAATTAACGATAGCCAATACTTAACGATAGTCAATACTTAACGATAGCCAATACTTAACGATAGCCAATACTTAACGATAGCCAATACTTAACGATAGCCACTACTTAACGATAGCCAATAATTAAAGATGGACAACTTAACGATAGCCAATAATTAAAGATGGACAATACTTAACGATAGCCACTACTTAACGATAGCCAATAATTAAAGATGGACAATACTTAACGATTGCCAATACTTAACGATAGTTAATACCTAACGATAGTCAATACCTAACGATAGTCAATACTTAACGATAGTCAAGACCCTCGCCGCAGTCTTTAACCAAGAACACGCAACAAGCAAAGGAAAAAATATAAATAAAATAAATAAAAATAGTAAAAACAAAGAAACCAAACAAAAAACAAACAAGAAAACAAACCAAACATAAACAAAAAACAAATAAGAAAACAAACCAAACAAAAACAAACAAGAATAACAAAATAAAAAAAAAATAAAAAAAAAAAAATTAAAAATTCTCACAAACAATCAATTTCTTAAGAGGATTAAGTTTAATGGTAGTTGTAGGTCATTTCTCGTATACCCAACGTGTATCAGCTGGTCTCTTTAGTCAATCACAGGGGTATGTTGGTCTGTGATTGTGGTTGATTGTGGTGATCTTTAGCTGTGATTGTAGTGACCAGAAGATTAAGCATCCTAGCTTATTTTACCTGATAATTAAATCCACCTAACCTAACTTAACCTAATCTCTGAATTGTTATGTGTGGAGGCTTTTAAAAGTTGTTAGAATGTAAAGAAGTTATTATTATTATTATTATTATTATTATTATTATTATTATTATTGTTGTTGTTGTTGTTGTTGTTCAATTACGGTGAGATTGTCAGGCCACAGTTATGATGGCCACAGACGCCCCCTACTGTGACCAGGATGTAGCCAGCCCCCTCCAGACTCTGAAATGTTAATGGTCGCTAAGGTATAATTATTGTTTCTGTTTAAACGTTATGTGTATAAATTGCGTCTTTCTTTCTTTCTTTCTTTCTTTCTCTATTTATTTATTTATTTATTTAGAGAAACGATAGAATTAGTTTTGGAGAGACGACATTTGCATCTTAGCCGTCTGTTAATATTTAATTGTGTGGATAAACTTATATACATAACGGAATCTGTTAATCGATTTAGCTGTTAACGGTTCATGCTGCGTTAGGTACAACAGGAAGCATATATCTGGAAAGAGCCTCTTCCATACAGCTGCAGCCACCGCCATTCCGTACGCACACCCTCTTGTTATTTACGTAGGGATACCGCGAATGATAATACCCATCTTTTTAACTCATCAATTTAATCTAATTTTTACAACAATTATATAAATCAACGTAAATAAAAGAAAGTAGTGTAGATATAACGAGAGATAGATATTTCCGTATTTTTGGGGGGAATGGTTTAATTAATTTTGAGCGCTGAGAGAGAAATTTTATACATGAGCCTTGGAAATAGTTGGGTAGGGGAAAGTTGCCAGAGTGTTTACAGATAACGTGGTCTTAAAAACATAACATCACTCTTCTTTTCTGAATTTCCTCCTCCTCTTCCTCTTCCTCCTCCTCATCCTCTTCTTCTTCCTCCTCCTCCTCCTCTTTCCTGTACTACTTTCCTTTACTTCATCTTCTTCCAGTCTTCATCTTTCCTCCTCTTCTTTCTGCCTCCCTCCCTCTTCTTTCTGCCTCCCTCCTCTTCTTTCTGCCTCCCTCCCTCTTCTTTCTGCCTCCCTCCTCTTCTTTCTGCCTCCCTTCCTCTTTTTTCTGCCTCCCTCCCTCTTTTTTCTGCCTCCCTCCTCTTCTTTCTCCCTCCCTCCTCTTTCTGCCTCCCTCCTCTTCTTTCTGCCTCCCTCCTCTTCTTTCTGCCTCCCTCCCTCTTCTTTCTGTCTCCCTCCTCTTCTTTCTGCCTCCCTCCCTCTTCTTTCTGCCTCCCTCCTTTTCTTTCTGCTTCCCTCCTCTTCTTTCTGCCTCCCTCCCTCTTCTTTCTGCCTCCCTCCTTTTCTTTCTGCCTCCCTCCTCTTCTTTCTGCCTCCCTCCCTCTTCTTTCTGCCTCCCTCCCTCTTCTTTCTGCCTCCCTCCTCTTCTTTCTGCCTCCCTCCCTCTTCTTTCTGTCTCCCTCCTCTTCTTTCTACCTCCCTCCCTCTTCTTTCTGCCTCCCTCCTCTTCTTTCTGCCTCCCTCCCTCTTCTTTCTGCCTCCCTCCCTCTTCTTCTTGCCTCTTCTCTCACCCGCCTCTCACTCTCCTCTGTTGTCTGAGGGTTCATATACTGTTATCTGAGGGTTCATATACTGTTGTCTGAGGGTTCATATACTGTTGTCTGAGGGTTCATATACTGTTATCTGAGGGTTCATATACTGTTGTCTGAGGGTTCATATACTGTTGTCTGAGGGTTCATATACTGTTATCTGAGGGTTCATATACTGTTGTCTGGGGGTTCATATACTGTTATCTGAGGGTTCATATACTGTTGTCTGAGGGTTCATATACTGTTGTCTGAGGGTTCATATACTGTTATCTGAGGGTTCATATACTGTTGTCTGAGGGTTCATATACTTTTGTCTGAGGGTTCATATACTGTTGTCTGGGGGTTCATATACTGTTATCTGAGGGTTCATATACTGTTGTCTGAGGGTTCATATACTGTTGTCTGAGGGTTCATATACTGTTGTCTGAGGGTTCATATACTGTTGTCTGAGGGTTCATATACTGTTATCTGAGGGTTCATATACTGTTATCTGAGGGTTCATATACTGTTGTCTGAGGGTTCATATACTGTTATCTGAGGGTTCATATACTGTTGTCTGAGGGTTCATATACTGTTGTCTGAGGGTTCATATACTGTTGTCTGAGGGTTCATATACTGTTATCTGAGGGTTCATATACTGTTGTCTGGGGGTTCATATACTGTTGTCTGAGGGTTCATATACTGTTATCTGAGGGTTCATATACTGTTGTCTGGGGGTTCATATACTGTTGTCTGAGGGTTCATATACTGTTGTCTGGGGGTTCATATACTGTTATCTGAGGGTTCATATACTGTTGTCTGAGGGTTCATATACTGCTGTCTGGGGGTTCATATACTGTTGTCTGGGGGTTCATATACTGTTGTCTGAGGGTTCATATACTTTTGTCTGAGGGCTCATATACTGTTATCTGAGGGTTCATATACTGTTGTCTGGGGGTTCATATACTGTTATCTGAGGGTTCATATACTGTTATCTGAGGGTTCATATACTGTTGTCTGAGGGTTCATATACTGTTGTCTGGGGGTTCATATACTGTTATCTGAGGGTTCATATACTGTTATCTGAGGGTTCATATACTGTTGTCTGGGGGTTCATAAATGTTGGTTGTAAAGGTTCACATATTATCTTAAGGGTTCAATAAAAGTTTGCAATACCAAGTAATACAAAACAGATTCCACAATTTAAGTTCGTCATCCACCTTACCACCTGTTAATGAACCTTTAATTAAGTTGAACAGGTGAAATAAATACCTTGTTGAGTAATTATAATTTCAATTACAGTTGTCACAATCGTTCTTCTTACTTAAGCCACGTATTTATCACAGGTAAATTAATTTTCCTTTTGCATATATATACGGTATTTGTAGACGTGTGTATGAATTAATACAAATGCATAATATATTTCTAAGTACAACCACTCAACTAATTTCGAGTTACAGATTATCCTTTTTTACCTGTGCTGTCAACATACCATTTTATTCCCCCGGTAAGTATGACAGCCAACCCATATTTTGTGACTAGATGTGTTTTGATATGATAAGAATAAGCATGAATATGGAGTAGTAATGTGATGAGTTAAGGTGAGGGAGCTGGGCGGACGGCTGACTAACTTAGGCTTTTATGATGTATGAGCTATTGTTAGTTCTTAAGGTGTGTGTGTGTGTGTACTGTATGAAAAATTGTAGCTCTCATCGCATTCCCTACTATTATTACTACCACTACTACTACCAATACCAGTACTACTACTACTACTACTACTACTACTACTACTACTAACCCCTCCTACCCTCATTACCGTCACTACTTTTTTTATATATTTTTTTATTTTTATATTTTTATTTTTTTTTTGTAGAGAAAGGAGGGGTGAAAGGAGGGGTGAAAGAAGATGAGAGGTGGGGGAAGGAAGTTATAGTTCGGAAATTGAAGAAATTTAGGAGGAGGTAGGAGAGGGCGGGCTGACCGCCTAGCTAAGCTAATGGTGCGTTAGGGTTGTGTCATGGGTTAGTTATTGTCTGTCGGTACAGGCACTAGACATCCTACCCTGTCCCATATATGGGTGTTTTGAGGGCCTTTTTTCATATTCCGCCGACCCTACTGGCGGATGCTGGTCTATTGCCTGGCCATATAGATCGGGGGTGGTAATGCACCTTTTAAGATTTGGTAACTTTTTGGGAACCATGTATAGTTGTTGTCGTTATCTGGCGGGAGTCTTTGAAGGAATTCTTGCTCTGATCGTTCTATCTTTTGCCAGACTCTGCTGGCCAGGGTGTACAGCTGCTGGTTGATGGGTTTTATTCTCAGGTCTCTATGTATCTCGGCTGTGGTTCTGGTGAAGGGGTATCTTTCACCTGTCACGAATCTTAGGGCTTCATTTTGGACCACCTGTAATTTTAATATTTGAGTGATGCTCATAGTATGAAGAGGTAACTACTAACACTCCTCTCCACACCCTACCCCACCCCACTCCACCCCACCCGACCCCATTCCACCCCACCCGTCTCCACCCCACCCCTCTCCACCCCACCCCACCCCACCCCTCTTTATACATCTGGTGACATCTGTTATGTTAAGTTCCACCTTTTTTTCGTGTGCCCGAGTTTGGTTAATTCCCAATAAGGAGATGAAACCTAGAATATATTACCATGTATAATGTTAATAATAATCTTTAGTTGTTAATGGCTGCGTGGTGTTGTACTGGACGATGGTGTAGGTGTGGTGATTGTTAGCTACAGGTATAGTAGTAGTGTTGTTGTGGTCACTGTTGCTTGCTGCTGTATTTACTGTATACGCTACCGTTTTTCTCACACCCTTATCCACCAACCACCACCATTCCTTAACCATTATAACAACCAACACCCTTAGCCACTCACCACCACCTGTAACCACCCACTATCATCACCATCTTTAACCACCATCACCATTAACTACCACCATTAACTTTAACCAACCACCACCACCCTCGGCTAAGTCCCTCACAGCACATGGAAGGGACTTGGGTGGGAGAGTGGGTCACGGTGTCGGTTGACGGAGGAGGGGGTGGGTTGACGGGAGAGGAGGGTGGGTCACAGGGTGGGTTGAAGGAGGGGGGTGGACGGGATGGACAAAGGCGTGGGATAATCCGCTTTGATCACGAGCGAGAAGGACTTTAACCACTCCCCGTCCTAATGACCGTCTATGTGCCTTATTGACGGGCTTCATAAGGGTTTGATTAGGCGAGACAGAGGGACGGGGGTTGACGGATGGATGGACGGATGGATGGACGCGTGTGCTCTGTTAAATATTTGTGTGCGTCCGACAGCTGAGGCTTACTGTGGTGGCGTATTACCCTCACACCCCTCCCTCCCTCCACAGCCCCTCACACCCCTCCCTCCCTCCACAGCCCTTCACACCCCTCCCTCCCTAGCCCCTCACACCCCTCCCTCCCTCCCTCCACAGCCCCTCACACCCCTCCCTCCCTCCCTCCACAGCCCCTCACACTCCTCCCTCCCTCCACAGCCCCACACACCTCTCCCTCCCTCCACAGCCCCTCACACCTCTCCCTCCCTCCACAGCCCCTCACACCCCTCCCTCCCTCCACAGCCCCTCACACCCCTCCCTCCCTCCACAGCCCCTCACACCCCTCCCTCCCTCCACAGCCCCTCACACCCCTCCCTCCCTCCACAGCCCCTCACACCCCTCCCTCCCTCCACAGCCCCTCACACCCCTCCCTCCCTCCACAGTCCCTCACACCCCTCCCTCCCTCCACAGCCCCTCACACCCCTCCCTCCCTCCACAGCCCCTCACACCCCTCCCTCCCTCCACAGCCCCTCACACCCCTCCCTCCCTCCACAGCCCCTCACACCCCTCCCTCCCTCCACAGCCCCTCCCCCTCCACAGCCCTCACACCCCTCCCTCCACAGCCCCTCACACCCCTCCCTCCCTCCACAGCCCCTCACACCCCTCCCTCCCTCCACAGCCCCTCACACCCCTCCCTCCCTCCACAGCCCCTCACACCCCTCCCTCCCTCCACAGCCCCTCACACCCCTCCCTCCCTCCACAGCCCCTCACACCCCTCCCTCCCTTTCTCTTGATCACACTAACGAAAAATTTGCTAAATGTAAAATGATAAAATTTGAAGATATTAACACCTGCTGTGCCCTCTTTGTTTACAAATCTATCAATCACTTGCTTGACAATAATTATTTCCAGTTCCGGAATAATCAGAGGTACAACTTAGGCACCCAGAGCTACTAAGACCACCCCCCAGGCGCTCCTCTCAGTCCCAGACCTCCACACAATATCACGGTGTGAAGGTGTGGAACAACTTACCCCCAACCATCCGAGCAAAGACTACGCTCCCTTCCTTTAAATCATCTCTTTAAAAAATATCTATTGTCTAAGTATAAATATTTCTTGTAATACCTACTATATATACCTGCTCTTATTGTACCATCAAAACAGTTTTATCAGAAATTTTCGTGTACTGTAGATACACAGAAATTACCATTGCAATGAATATATTTACCAACTAGACATAATCGTGACAGCTCTGTCCTCTTGTTCCACCATAATACAACCCTGTTGTACTGCTTCCCTCCCTTATCATATTGATGTATATCAACTCCACTCTAAAGTATGTACAGTATATACTTATAATATAATGTAAAAATAAATACAATAAATAAAATAAATAAATATTGAAGTGATAACAGTGGTAACATTATGAGATGTTCTTATTACCACCATGCTATTGTACTATTCCAGATGATACTAAATGTTACATAATACTTCCTTGAGATAAATGTATAGTATATATCAGGTGCCTCAAAGAGAGCTCAGGTTCTCAACTGGCTCAGCCATGTTAATATTGTTATTATTATCCACTCTGTATCCGTGTTTGTCTGACTAAATAAACTGTTTCACTATCAATTATCCTCCCTCCCTCCTTCACCTCCCTCCCTCCCTCTTCACCTCCCTCCCTCCCTCACCCCTCTCCCTCCCTCACCCCTCTCCTTCCCTCCTTCTCTTCCGTCACCCCCTCCCTCCCTCCCTCCCTCACCCCCCAAAGGACCCTTACCCGATTAACCCGACCCGACCAACTTTCGACCCAACTTCTCGACTAACCTCCGACCCATATACCCGACCCAACTCTACCCGACTGTCCGATCCGAACAACCTATCCAATACCTGTCCCAATTACTCGATCCAACTACTTGATTACCCGAATAGCCTAATTGGCTACCCGACCAGACCAACCTACCCAACCCGACAAAACTACCCATCCCGACCAACCTACCCAACCTGACCAACCTATCCGACCTGACCAACCTATCCGACCCGACCAACCTATCCGACCCGACCAACCTATCCGACCCGACCAACCTATCCGACCCGACCAACCTACCGGAATTACCCAATCATCACGCCGATGATTTTTTGTTTTGTCTCTGGGAACATATGCTTCATTGTTGGCTGTGTGTGTGTGTGTGAGGAGAGAGATGGGGAGAGGGGGGGGGCAGGTGTTGATGTCCCTCAGTTTGTCAGTTCATTCATTTTCAGTGGTAATTGTTCATGCTCTCTCTCTCTCTCTCTCTCTCTCTCTCTCTCCTTCCTACTACTACTACCACAACCACCTCTACCACCACCAACAACCACCTCTACCACCACCAACAACCACCTCTACCACCACCAACAACCACATCTACCACCACCAACAACCACATCTACCACCACCAACAACCACCTCTACCACCACCAACAACCACCTCTACCACCACCAACAACCACCTCTGCCACCATCAACAACCACCACCACTACTACTACTACTACCACCATTACCAACCACCACTACCACCAACCACCACTACTACCATCACTAACCACCACTACCACCACCAGCTACCACTACTACCACCACCAACCACCACTCCTACACACCCATCAGCTGGTTGGTAAACTGCCACTCACGCGTCACCTCCCGAACAAACCACTCTTACCCCACCTCTCCTGTACCCCTCACTCCCTCCTAACTCACCCCTCACTCCATCCTACCTCCCTCTCCCTCACTTCTCCCTCACCCCTCACTCCCTCCTAACTCACCCCACACTCCCTCCTACCTCACCCCTCACTCCCTCCTACCTCACCCCTCACTCCCTCCTACCTCACCCCTCACTCCATCCTACCCCATTTTTTTTTAGAGTTTTAGAAGGGGTGAAAGGAGGGGTGAAAGGAGGGGTGAAAGAAGATGAGGGGTGGGGGAAGGAAGTTATAGTTCGGAAATTGAAGAAATTTAGGAGGAGGTATGAGAAGGTGGGCTGACCGCCTAGCTAAGCTAATAGTGAGTTTGGGTTGTGTCATGGGTTAGTTATTGTTTGTCGGTACAGGCACTAGACATCCTACCCTGTCCCATATATGGGTGTTTTAAGGGCCTCATTTCATATTCCGCCGACCCTACTGGCGGATGCTGGTCTAGGGAGGTTGTATATTGCCTGGCCGTGTAGATCGGGGGTGGTAATGGACCTTTTGAGATTTGGTAACTTTTTGGGAACCATGTATGGTTGTTGTCGTTATCTGGTGGGAGTCTTTGAAGGAGTTCTTGCTCTGATCGTTCTATCTTTTGCCAGACTCTGCTGACCAGGGTGTACAGCTGCTGGTTGATGGGTTTCATTCTCAGGTCTCTATGTATCTCGGCTGTGGTTCTGGTGAAGGGGTATCTTTCACCTGTGACGAATCTTTGGGCTTTATTTTGGACCACCTGTAATTTTAATATTTGAGTGGTGCTCATAATATGGAGAGGTACTGCTGGGTAAGTTAATATCGGTGTGATAAATGATCGAGGCTACCATTATCCATGAACAACTACGTTGGACTGGCCATGTTACCGGCGTGGACGACAGTAGACTGCCAAAGCAGCTACTTTACAGTCACCTAATGGGTAGTAAACAAAGTAATCCCAGCCGAGGTGAGGCTTACTGTGTTGTGTGACGTATTATACTTATTCCTTTAAGATGTGTTGGGGAGCACTTCCGCTCCTGAGTACATGTAAATTATAATCGTATATAGTTTTATACGCTCATACATAAAACACACACATACACACACAGGCACACACACCCACACACACACAAACACACACACACGGTCCTGGTAACCTATGTCTCTCAGCTCACAGGGTGATGGAGAAGATTCTTGTTTCTCATTTAATGTTGTTGAGAATTGTTGTTTCTCACCTAGCCTGATTAAAATTCTTTATATCTTAACTGGTGTAGCCCAGTCTGGTGGTGGTGGTGGTGGTGGCGGTGGCGGTGATGTTGTTGTTGTTGTAATTGTTTGTGGTGGTGGTGGTGGTGGTGGTGATGATGGTGGTGGTGGTGATGTTGTTGTTGTTGTAATTGTTTGTGGTGGTGGTGGTGGTGGTGATGATGTTGGTGATGGTGGTGGCGGTGATGTTGGTGGCGGTGGTGGCGGTGGTGGTGATGATGTTGGTGGTGGTGGTGGTGGCGGTGATGTTGGTGGTGGTGGTGGTGGTGACGGTGGTGGTGGTGGCGACGGTGTTGGTGGTGGTGGTGGCGGTGGTGGTGGTGGTGGTGGTGGCGATGATGTTGGTGGTGGTGGTGGTGGTGGCGGTGGTGGTGGTGGTGGTGGTGGCGACGGTGTTGGTGGTGGTGGTGGTGGTGGTGGTGATGATGTTGGTGGTGGTGGCGGCGGCGGCGGTGGTGGTGGTGGTGGTGGTGGTGGCGGCGGCGGTGGTGATGGTAGTGGTGGTGGTGGTGATGATGTTGGTGGTGGTGGTGGTGGCGGCGGCGGTGGCGGTGGTGGTGGTGGTGGCGGTGTTAGTGGTGGTGGCGACGGTGGTGGCGGTGGCGGTGGCTGGTGGCGGCGGCGGTGGTGGTGGGGGTGGTGATGTTGGCGGTGGTGTCGGTGGCGTTGGTAGTGGTGGTGGTGGCGGCAGTGGTGGTGGTGGTAGTAGCGGTGGTGGTGGCGGCGGTAGTAGCGGTGGTGGTGGCGGTGGTGGTGGTGGCGACGGCGGCGGCGGCGGCGGTGGTGGTGGTGGTGGTGGTGACGGCTGCGGCGGCGGCGGCGGTAGCGGTGGTGGTGACGACGGTGGTGGTGGTAACGGCGGTGACGGCGACGACAGCGGTCATCAACTTGTCACCGTCTAACATTTGTTCCCGTTCATTTATAGTTGACATTGTCACTTTTGTTTATCAGTTGTGGGTTGATTGTCAATCTTAGCACTGTATTGTTGGTGGAAGTATCCTGGTGGATTTATCAACAGAGAAACACGTGAGGAGGAAGTGATAAGCTATGTTAGCTGCTGTTTTCAAGTTAATTTGGGTGGTTCAATTTATACAATAACTATATGTAAATAGCCCACATTTATATAAGTACTTAATTTCTATATGGAGGCTATTACAAGGTTAATGAGTTCTATGAATGTTATGGAAACAGATATTGTGATATTTATATAAATATGTAGTTTAATATTGCAGTTTTAATTCCAACGATTGGACACATAGGCAGTTT
This sequence comes from Homarus gammarus, assembly GCA_958450375.1. Classification (NCBI taxonomy): domain Eukaryota; kingdom Metazoa; phylum Arthropoda; class Malacostraca; order Decapoda; family Nephropidae; genus Homarus; species Homarus gammarus. Next base: position 274,876 of record CAUDMG010003198.1, on the reverse strand, counting down.
ATTACATACTGGCCTCTGGGTTAAGCTCTACTTCAAAGACCCAATTGTGGAAATTTCAATCATGGGAGAGGCTGGTCACTGCCCACCTGCTGTTACCTGCCTTTTGCTTATGAAATAAAACTCATCGGTTCAATTTCAAGATCAAATGGCTTCATTACATTCGGGCAGCGTAATTTGCATAAAAAGTTATACCTGCAATTTGGGTCACGCTGTGAGGAATTTTTCATGCATGTATGTATGTATATGTTACGGCTTTTTGCGGAATCGGTTATTTTGCAAAATGACCGCCATGCATATTGGTAATTTTGAAAAATAACTTACAAACAAACAACCTAAACTAATCTAACCTTATGGTTAGGACAGCACATAGTCCAAAGTTAAAGACAACAACAACAACAGGACCACTTAACTTGTCAGTGGTCCTAATCAGTGATGTCTCGCAAATTTTGGATAAACAGCGAGAATGTCCTCAAGCACTCCTGATTCAATGTAGTAATTACATAGTTCATGATACAATAAACCAGGTGGCCTGAAGTCTTTGACAGTGTCACATTCAATAATATAGTGTTCAAGTGTATGCTTTAAAGGTTTATCATAATATTTACATGCTGAGTGTTCCGGTATGGGTACAGCGTTACTAACTTGCCAGATGTGTCTGTATCCTAGCCTGATTCTGACCGCGACTATATCACATTGTCTAGTTCTGTTCTTATACTGGTCATACCAGTACCTCTTGTCACAAAATTTGTCATATTTACTAATACTACAACTGCCAGGCCTCTCTGCGTTTCTCAGTTCTTCTAGATCAGAGTTCATGATTCTGACTTGAGTGTTTTTAAGTACAGCATTGTACAGGCCAAGGTCACGGTCAACATTTTCTTTCTTACATGCCTCATTGGTCAGTCTATCAGCACAGTCATTATACCTAATTCCAACATGGGATTGAATACACAAATTCAATACGAACGTTGTTCTCCTTAGCAGATGTCACATTTCTTTTAATATCACAGACAACTTTAGACATAGAGCCTGACGGACTGTTCATTGATTTCAAAGCACTTTGGGAGTCACAGAATATCACCCCCACCTCCATTTTCTTTAAGGTAATCTGTGGCTAAGTAGATTCCCATTAACTCAGTTTGTGTTGTGCTGGACCAGTTGTTAAGTCTTTGCGTATTTGACAACTATTGTCTCACTACACATGCACATCCTGTTCTACCCGTGTTTGTCTGCACAAAACCATCGGTAAAAGCTCTTGATTTAATATTCTTTATATGACTGTGAATAGTTTCTAGTGTGACACATCTCACCGCATTGGCATTTAACATTTTCCTACTACTAACAGGAGTGTAATTAATAGGAACTGATATATCCAGCCAAAGATGAATGGCATTAAAGGCTTCCTTCGTCCGGGGTGATTGGAACATTCAGTTTCAGAAGATCTGCAACACTTTTACGAAGCCATGCCCTATAGACAGTCTTTTGTGGAAGGTTAGTAAGATAGTCAAGATTACTTAGATAGAACATCATCTCAGTTTGAGCTGTAGTTTGGGGACCATTGTTCTTCAGAATTTCAACACAAAACATGGTATTAAGTAGAGCTATCGTCTCAGATAGAGAGGGCAGCCCTAGAATGATGCGAATGGCTTCATTTTGTACTACCTCCAGGATGTTTAGTTGTTTAAAGGGAATAGTTACAAGGTGGTGAGCATGATAGTCAACTACAGATCGAATGAATTACAAGATAGAAAATACGAGCATAGGTGATGTTAATTCCATAGCTCTTGCCAACAAGGGTTTTGAAAGGACATGCTGTTAATGTTAAAGTTAAGAGGCAGAGGGTGAGCAGACCGAGGATTGAGGACTCTCACCTTGTCAACCAATATTATGAGACCACATTCAACAGGCTTGAAGCCTGGGCTTGGTTTGTGTCATATTGCAGATATTATCAGCATAACATATTACAGCTTCGTTCGGCTGACCTGAAATGTCAGCAATAAGGTTGTGCACCAGTATATTAAAGAGCATTGGATTTAACACTCCTCCCTGAGGCATACCAAGCTCAAATGATCTCATTCTGGTACTTTTGACTCTCATAAACAGAACACTGGACAGATAACCTTTTATCCATTTATTTTCGCCCCCCAGGCTCCATTGTGGGTCGTTTGACCTGTGCCCCGGTGGGCTAATTCCCGTAAAAAAAAACAAAAATGTTCTAACACCTTACTGGCCATTCCGTACATCTGGCACTGTTGCAGTGATGGCGAAGACTTGAGTTGCCATCGACCATTATAATGGAGATTTATCTATCAGTGCTACTGACTATAACATCATTCATAGATGTAAATAATATCTAAGTAATGAAGTCTTATTAACATGAATGTTAACTAATGTGAAAATGTTGTAAATGACTGTGTATTAATCTGTATATTTTTAACACTCATTATTATACATCAGTCAGTTTGTATACACAGGCAGGTGAGTGGCGACCTACCTGTACCGTGATAATTGTTGTTTTATACCATAATAGCTGTTGTTTTGTACCGTGATAGTTGTTGTTTTGTACCGTGATAGTTGTTGTTTTGTACCATGATAGTTGTTGTTTTGTACCGTGATATAACTCTTGTTTTGTACCGTGATAGTTGTTGTTTTGTAGCATGATAGTTGTTGTTTTGTACTGTGATACTTGTTGTTTCGTATCATGATAGTTGATGCTTTGTACCATGATAGTTGTTGTTTTGTATCATGATAGTTGTTGTTTTGTACCATGATAGTTGTTGTTTTATGCCGTGATAGTTGTTGTATTGTACCATGATAGTTGGTGTTTTGTACCATGATAGTTGTTGTTTTGTACCGTGATAGTTGTTGTTTTGTACTGTGATTGTTGTTGTTTTGTACTGTGATAGTTGTTGTTTTGTAAACGTGATATAGTTGTTGTTTTGCACCGTGATAGTTGTTGTTTTGTAGCATGATAGTTGTTGTTTTGTACTGTGATAGTTGTTGTTTTGTATCATGATAGTTGTTGTTTTGTACCATGATAGTTGTTGTTTTGTACTGTAATAGTTGTTGTTTTGTACTGTGATAGTTGTTGATTTGTACCGTGATAGTTGTTTTTTACTGTGATACTTGTTGTTTTGTACTGTGATGGTTGTTGTTTGTACCATGATAGTTGTTGTTTTGTACCGTGATAGTTGTTGTTTTGTACCATGATAGTTGTTGTTTTGTACCATGATAGTTATTGTTTTGTACCATGATAGTTGGTGTTTTGTACCCTGATAGTTGTTGCTTTGTACAATGATAGTTGTTGTTTTGTACCGTGATATGGTTGTTGTTTTGTACCGTGATAGTTGTTGTTTTGTACCGTGATATAGTTGTTGTTTTGTACCGTGAGAGTTGTTGTTTTGTACCGTGATAGTTGTTGTTTTGTACCATGATAGTTGTTGTTTTGTACTGTGATACTTGTTGTTTCGTATCATGATAGTTGATGCTTTGTACCATGATAGTTGTTGTTTTGTATCATGATAGTTGTTGTTTTGTACCATGATAGTTGTTGTTTTATGCCGTGATAGTTGTTGTATTGTACCATGATAGTTGGTGTTTTGTACCATGATAGTTGTTGTTTTGTACCGTGATAGTTGTTGTTTTGTACTGTGATTGTTGTTGTTTTGTACTGTGATAGTTGTTGTTTTGTAAACGTGATATAGTTGTTGTTTTGTACCGTGTTAGTTGTTGTTTTGTAGCATGATAGTTGTTTTGTACTGTGATAGTTGTTGTTTTGTATCATGATAGTTGTTGTTTTGTACCATGATAGTTGTTGTTTTGTACTGTAATAGTTGTTGTTTTGTACTGTGATAGTTGTTGGTTTGTACCGTGATAGTTGTTTTTTACTGTGATACTTGTTGTTTTGTACTGTGATGGTTGTTGTTTGTACCATGATAGTTGTTGTTTTGTACCGTGATAGTTGTTGTTTTGTACCATGATAGTTGTTGTTTTGTACCATGATAGTTATTGTTTTGTACCATGATAATTGGTGTTTTGTACCCTGATAGTTGTTGCTTTGTACCATGATAGTTGTTGTTTTGTACCGTGATATGGTTGTTGTTTTGTACCGTGATAGTTGTTGTTTTGTACCGTGATATAGTTGTTGTTTTGCACCGTGATAGTTGTTGTTTTGTACCGTGATAGTTGTTGTTTTGTACCATGATAGTTGTTGTTTTGTACCGTGATAGTTGTTGGTTTGTGCCGTGACAGTTGTTTTTTACTGTGATACTTGTTGTTTTGTACTGTGGTGGTTGTTGTTTGTACCATGATGGTTGTTGTTTTGTACCGTGATAGTTGTTGTTTTGTACCATGATAGTTGTTGTTTTGTACCATGATAGTTGTTGTTTTGTACCATGATAGTTATTGTTTTGTACCCTGATAGTTGTTGCTTTGTACCCTGATAGTTGTTGTTTTGTACCGTGATATGGTGGTTGTTTTGTACCGTGATAGTTGTTGTTTTGTACCGTGATATAGTTGTTGTTTTGTACCATGATAGTTGTTGTTTTGTACCGTGATAGTTGTTGTTTTGTACCATGATAGTTGGTGTTTTGTACCCTGATAGTTGTTGCTTTGTACCATGATAGTTGTTGTTTTGTACCGTGATATGGTTGTTGTTTTGTACCGTGATAGTTGTTGTTTTGTACCGTGATATAGTTGTTGTTTTGTATCATGATAGTTGTTGTTTTGTACCATGATAGTTGTTGTTTTGTACTGTAATAGTTGTTGTTTTGTACTGTGATAGTTGTTGGTTTGTACCGTGATAGTTGTTTTTACTGTGATACTTGTTGTTTTGTACCGTGATATAGTTGTTGTTTTGTACCATGATAGTTGTTGTTTTGTACCGTGATAGTTATTGTTTTGTACCATGATAGTTGGTATTTTGTACCCTGATAGTTGTTGCTTTGTACCATGATAGTTGTTGTTTTGTACCGTGATATGGTTGTTGTTTTGTACCGTGATAGTTGTTGTTTTGTACCGTGATAGTTGTTGTTTTGTACCGTGATAGTTGTTGTTTTGTACCATGATAGTTGTTGTTTTGTACCGTGATATGGTTGTTGTTTTTTACCGTGATAGTTGTTGTTTTGTACCGTGATAGTTGTTGTTTTGTACCGTGATAGTTGTTGTTTTGTACCGTGATAGTTGTTGTTTTGTACCGTGATATGGTTGTTGTTTTGTACGGTGATAGTTGTTGTTTTGTACCGTGATATGGTTGTTGTTTTGTACCGTGATAGTTGTTGTTTTGTACCGTGATAGTTGTTGTTTTGTACCGTGATATGGTTGTTGTTTTGTACCGTGATATAGTTGTTGTTTTGTACCGTGATATAGTTGTTGTTTTGTACCGTGATATAGTTGTTGTTTTGTACCGTGATATAGTTGTTGTTTTGTACCGTGATAGTTGTTGTTTTGTACCGTGATATAGTTGTTGTTTTGTACCGTGATATAGTTGTTGTTTTGTACCGTGATATAGTTGTTGTTTTGTACCGTGATAGTTGTTGTTTTGTACCGTGATATGGTTGTTGTTTTGTACCGTGATATAGTTGTTGTTTTGTACCGTGATATAGTTGTTGTTTTGTACCGTGATATAGTTGTTGTTTTGTACCGTGATAGTTGTTGTTTTGTACCGTGATAGTTGTTGTTTTGTACCGTGATATAGTTGTTGTTTTGTACCGTGATATAGTTGTTGTTTTGTACCGTGATATGGTTGTTGTTTTGTACCGTGATATAGTTGTTGTTTTGTACCGTGATATAGTTGTTGTTTTGTACCGTGATATGGTTGTTGTTTTGTACCGTGATATAGTTGTTGTTTTGTACCGTGATATGGTTGTTGTTTTGTACCGTGATAGTTGTTGTTTTGTACCGTGATATAGTTGTTGTTTTGTACCGTGATAGTTGTTGTTTTGTACCGTGATATAGTTGTTGTTTTGTACCGTGATAGTTGTTGTTTTGTACCGTGATATGGTTGTTGTTTTGTACCGTGATATAGTTGTTGTTTTGTACCGTGATAGTTGTTGTTTTGTACCGTGATATAGTTGTTGTTTTGTACCGTGATAGTTGTTGTTTTGTACCGTGATATGGTTGTTGTTTTGTACCGTGATATAGTTGTTGTTTTGTACCGTGATAGTTGTTGTTTTGTACCATCTCACCAGTCTCTCCTTTAGTTATTAATTTATTCATTCTTTTCTCGTTTATTTAGTCTCTCTCTCTCTCTCTCTCTCTCTCTCTCTCTCTCTCTCATACAAAAGTGGAAGAACAATAAGCGACGATATATAGGTAGAGAGAGAGAGAGAGCTGATGAAGGGAAGTAAGAGTGTGAACGATGAGTTATTATATCTTGGTTCTGTGTGTGTGTGAGCGCGCATCATCTTAGAACTACTGAATGTACTGTATAATACTGGTTGGGTCTGTATATATAGACACGCGCACACACACACACACACACACAGATATACTTGGCAATACCATAACTCAGAGTGATTAATGCTGGTCAGTTGCACTTTGCATATAAAGAGGAAAACAGGCGGAAGATACTACGTTTGTGTGGACGATCATACGCCAGGCGATAACGAGTCAAGGGGCTGCACCGTGGGAATGTGGGTTTGTACCGTGGGAGTGTGGGGTTGTACCGCGGGAGTGTGGGGTTGTACCGTAGGAGTGTGGGGTTGTACCGTGGGAGTGTGGGGTTGTACCGCGGGAATGTGGGGTTGTACCGTGGGAGTGTGGGGTTGTACCGTGGGAATGTGGGGTTGCACCGTGGGAGTGTGGGGTTATACCGCGGGAGTGTGGGGTTGTACCGTAGGAGTGTGGGGTTGTACCGTGGGAATGTGGGGTTGTACCGTAGGCGTGTGGAGTTGTACCGTGGGAATGTGGGGTGTACCGTGATAATGTGGGGTTGTTCCGTGGGAATATGATGCAGTACCGTGGGAATATGACGCAGTACCGTGGGAATATGATGCAGGACCGTGGGAATATGACGCAATACCGACAAATATGAGTGTGTGAAATCTGAAAATAATGCTAAGTCTTACAGAACCTCATACTCGTCTTTTCCTCGTGTTAGAGTCTGGCATGACGAGAGTACAGCACTGCCCTTGGTTGAATCCGTGGTCAGAAAGGCACCAGTTCCAGTTACACTCCCTTTCACTTGTGCGTTTACAGGGGCTCGTCATATAGCCTGGGTACACTCCCCTTCACTTGTGCGTTTACAGGGGCTCGTCATATAGCCTGGGTACACTCCCCTTCACTTGTGCGTTTACAGGGGCTCATCATATATACATTCCAAAAATCATCATCATTGAGATATTTGTTTCAATATTATTTTAATGTGATTCCATAGTATGTTAATAATGTGAGTTTCCTTATGTCGACTGTCAACAAACACAGGGCTGCCACACTGTACAAAACCTGACGAGTCCCTGTAAGCGCACTAGTGAAAGGGGACTGTATATAAGTAGCCAAGGTGTCTTTATCTCTGCCTTGTGTGTAATTGCACCATTATATAAATATTTACCCAATGTATAATACCAAATTATTCACCAAGTTATTTAACTGTGCCTCAGCTTTTGACGTTATGCATGGCAGAAGTTGCAGTTCCTTCGGGGAGTGAGCGAGGTCAGGCTGAGGGTCAGCTCATGCTAGCACAACAGTATATCTGACGTGTTTCCTTTCTCATACTCCCGAGGGCAGGTCAACCAACTCATAACATACCTGGCCTGCTCCTCGTCTCTCTCTCTTGATAATAGAGGCTGGGGGAAGATCAGACTCCAATTTTTTGTTACCCAGAGAACACCTCACTTAAGTTTCCTCCTGTGTACGTACACTAAGACATTTCCCCAAGTAGAGAAGGTACAATATAGTCTCAACTGAACTACGTACCTGTGGAACTATAATTTTCTACAATAAATAAAAAACAACAAAGTGTTTACTTCAGCCATACCACTTATTAATATATATGTGTAAAGTACCAGCACGTGTGTGTGTGTGTGAGAGAGAGAGAACAAACACCATTAAATAAATACTCACTACTATAGAGTCAGAAAAGTTTATCATAGTTTCCCCCGCTTCTCAATAATGAAAACGGTGAGGACTATTCTAAGGGCGAACTATAACTCTCGTCTCGTGTGTCTCATCACCTTTAGTGTGTGTGTGTGTGTGTCCCTCAGTTGGCCGTCACCTGCCCCAGCTGTAGTGTGTGTGTGTGTGTGTCCTTCATGAGTTTCCTCTCCCCTCATACTATGGCCGGGGTGAAGGCCTCTACCTAGTCTATCTCTGTATTGAGAAGTTGTTTAGGTTGTGGTTTTATCTACCTGTTGACTGAGAAGTTGTTTAGGCTGTGGTTTTATCTACCTGTTGACTGAGAGGTTGTTTAGGCTGTTTTTACGTCTACGTGTGTACTAATTCGTGTTGTCGTCTGTCTCTTTGTTGTTAGTGCTTGTGTATTAATGAGTCTCTTACTGTCGTGGCAACCTGTCGATGTTTTGGGTTTTATTATTGGTTTATATTTAGTTAATATCACAAAACCCAGCTGGGAGGTTTTCAATCAGAGGTTGATATGCTGCCACCACCCCGTACTCACCAGCTAAGTTAGTGAGTATGAGGAAATAATTTAATTATTTCTCACAAGTGGTGTAACCGAAAACATATAGGCTTATGTAAATATCAAATTACACTATTTACATTTATTAACAAAATAAATTAACATTTATATCACAGGAGATGGCTAGTTATTGTGAAAGGTTTCACCATTAAACACACTTAAGACTACCTCCTTGGTCAATCCACTTAAAAACTTGTAAGGGTTATTTCGTCAGAGTCCACAAGTCTCACAACTACAGTAATGTTGGTGAGGGATCCGGGCGAGTGGCACGACCTCTCTCCATGAAATCTCCTCCCACACTCCTACTAAACATATGGGAACATCTCTGAGGGCACTGTTCCCCCCTGGAAGTATTGCTGACTCTTAGTACTAAGTCACCAGCGGCTTGGCCAACATCTGACCAGAGCTGGCCATAGCCCTAGGCCACCAGGGACACATGGGTCAGACTCGCTCCGAGGTTTTATCAGTGGCAGTAATGAAAATCTGTTGCACTTTGCTACAGCTGGAACCTGTTACAAGCTAGCCACCTCCGTCACAACAACACACCAGCCAAACACCTCTCTTGGTCAACAAGTTGTATTCACTCTCACAGATGATCTCGGTCCAATGATTGGTGTATCAGTCTGTACCGTGACTAGCCCAAGGTGTGGTCCAGGTGTAGTGTGTAGTGACCAGCCCAAGGTGTGGTTCAAGTGTAATGTGTAGTGACCAGCCCAAGGTGTGGTCCAGGTGTAGTGTGTTAGTGACCAGCCCAAGGTGTGGTCCAGGTGTAGTGTGTAGTGACCAGCCCAAGGTGTGGTCCAGGTGCAGTGTGTTAGTGACCAGCCAGAGGTGTGGTCCAGGGTTGGACAGAGGTGTTAGTGTAGTGACCAGCCCAAGGTGTGGTCCAGGTGTAGTGTGTTAGTGACCAGCCCAAGGTGTGGTCCAGGTGTAGTGTGTTAGTGACCAGCCCAAGGTGTGGTCCAGGTGTAGTGTGTTAGTGACCAGCCCAAAGACTGGTCCCGGTGGAGTGTATAAACCCCCCCCCCCCCCCAGCGGTACTCGGGTGGGTGACCGGCGCCGATTTTTCTATTGGTCAAATTGGTTAATTGGCTGCTGGGATAAGTTCCTCCCTCCATTTCATTGAGCTTTTCTCCCGGCACTGGGGAGGTCTCGCTCCTCCCCCTGAGAGAGAGAGAGAGAGAGAGAGAGAGAGCGAGAGAGCGAGATCCTTTTTGACGTAAATCGCACTAAAATTGACATTGTTTTGCCCTGGTTACGGTTCCAATTTTCCAGCGGCGAGTTTAGTAATAACGTCAGCACCTTAACTGTTCGCTGGCAGGGTTTTGATGAGCTCAGGTGATGTTAAGTTTTATACAACTTTAGACGAGGTTGTATATTTGTTTCACCTTTTGAGTCATCACTTCTGCTTCATTGTTTAACTGTTGTTTTACTGTGTTTTGTTAGACAGTTGTTGTTGTTGTTTACTGGTTGTTATTGTTTTTGACTAATTGTTGTTGTTGTTGACTGGTTGATGTTGTTGACTGGTTGTTATTGTTGACTGGTTGTTGTTTTTGACTGGTTGTTGTTGCTTTTGACTGGTTGTTGTTGTTTTTGACTGGTTGTTGTTGTTGTTGACTGGTTGTTGTTGTTGTTGACTGGTTGTTGTTGTTGAGTTGTGTTTAAACTTTAGCCCATATAATTTATATCACAGCGACTCACTCAGAATTCTGCCTTTGGTCGTTATGTAGTAAGGAATTCTTTTGTGAGGAGAATATGAGTCTTCAAGCTGCTGTTTGAAGATAAAGTTGGTGGCTGGGAAAGTTAACTGTGAAATTAATGTAGTTTATTATTATTATTATTATTATTATTATTATTATTATTATTATTAAGAGAAACTACACACACACACATACACACACACATCTTCAGCCTTCATAGGGTGAGGACGTCTGTAGTCAGCGCTGCCCACCCGCCCCTGTGGCCCTCACCCGCCCCTGTGGCCCAATGGATAAGGCATTGGCCTCCTAAGCCAAGGATTGTGGGTTCGAGTCCCACCAGGGGTTAATAGACACTTTTATCAGAGGAAATGGCCGCCGTGGATCGTTGTGTTGTGGGGGAAGAGGGGCAGAGTGTGAGGAAAGACGACCCCCTGGCCACTCTGTTAAGTCAGCTGGAGCAGTTGAGGAGAGAGATAGACGCTCTAAAAGAGGAGAACGAAGCCTTCAGGACTGAACTCCTTCAGGTAGGTGTTCTTCCAAGTAGGACACCTACGAAGGAGGAGCAGGCATGGAGAATGGTTGTCTCCAAGGGGACTAGGGTCAGGCTCAGGAAAGCTGACCAGGGTGTGGAGTGCAGTAACCCCTACCGAGTGTTGGAGGAAGCTGGCGAGGAAGAGAAGAGGCAGGACGGTGTGGTGCCAGGAGAGAAAAGGGCAGTTGTTCAAACCTTGCTCAGTGGTAAGGTCGTGGTAGTTGGGGACAGCCAGGTGAGGTTCTTAGATAAGACTTTTTCTGCAAGAGGTAGGAAACGTAGGACTAGGGTGTGTTTTCCTGAGGCTGGGAAAGGGCATGTAGCTGAGAGGATGGATAGGGTTTTGTCAGGGGAGGGTACCAAGCCAGTAGTGTGTCTCACTGTAGGAGGTGACGACATAGGAAAGGTTAGGAGTGAGGCGCTAGGGAAGGTTAGAGTTAGGGGAGGGATCCCGATAGTATGTGGTGTCTTGCCTAGAAGAAGAGTTGGTCGTGAATGGCAACTGCTATAAATTGTCGACTGGAAAAACATTGTGCAAGCAATGGTTGGACATTCATTGATAACTGGCAACCATTCTATGGCAACAGCTACCTGTACAGTCGTGACGGAGTGCGCTTGTCTCGCGCGGGGGTAAAGACGTTGTCTGCATCCCTGGAGCGTGAAATTGTCACTCCAAAGGGGGGGGGGGGTGTTCGCCAGTAGAGAGAGATCGGGGAAAGTGGGAGTCAAAAAACAAGCAGGTCCTGGGGAGTAAAATTGGTTACTCAGGACAAGGGGTAAAACAGGACCAGGAAGGGTAGGCTTAAATGTATACTATACAAACAGTAGGAGCGTTAGAAATAAATTAGACTTGCTGAGAGCGGTTGTAAGTTCCGAGAATGTAGACGTCATAGCAATCACTGAAACTTGGATGAATCAGGCGAGCAAGAACTTTTTATCAGAGTATCACATAGAAGGGTACAACCTTTTTCACAAGGACAGGTAAGGTAGGAAGGGGGGAGGGGTCGCACTCTTCGTCAGAGATACATTAAAATGTTGCATTAATACTTCAATAAAGGGTGAAATTGGAACCGAGTCTGTATGGGTAGAAATTACGGAAGGAAGAGAAAAACTAATTATGGGAGTGATTTACAGGCCCCCCAAGTCTTGGGGAAGAAGCAGCTCAGCCCATATGGCAGGAAATGAGTAGGGCAGCAAAATACAACAACCTGTGCATTATGGGGGATTTCCCCCAAACTTCAGAAATATTGACTGGGACAACATTATAGGTGACTATGAATCTGAAGACTTTATATCTAGAAGTGTAAGTAATAAGAGTGCAGAGGTCTTATTGTATCTATATCTTGCGCTAGTCAGGCCGCACCTCGATTATGCTGTTCAGTTCTGGTGCCCTTATTATAGAATGGATATCAATTCACTGGAGTCGGTGCAGCGAAGAATGACGAAATGCTGGAACGCTTGAAGGTTTTTAAAGGAGGCTAGATAGAATCATGGATGATAGAGAGTGGTAGAGTAACCCTCGACAGGAGCTGCCATGCACAGGCCAACCGGCCAATTACAGACTCCTTATTTTCTCATTTCTTATGTTCTTATGAATCTATCTAGCCTCCTTTTATAACTTTCCAGCGTTCCAGCACTTCGTCATTCTTCGCTGCATCGAGTCCAGTTAATTGATATCCATTCTATAATATTGCCATGGGTCAGCTCAGGTCAAACAGCGAAATGACCTTACCATCTCCTTACTACATCCACCGAGAAGGTCTGTTATTATGTCACTTAGGGAAGTATATTCATTCATTTACTGGGGAGTCTTGTAGTGCAATAATATAACACTGTATTATATGATCTTAATACGAGGTTATATAATAGTGCATAGTAATATAGTATAGTGTATGATATTGTGTGTATACCTAGCACGAGAATTACCAACTGAGAGAGAGAGAGAGAGAGAGAGAGAGAGACCCTTTGTCTTGCAGAATAAATGGTTGTGAGTCAACTCTTTGGATTTATCACAAGTTAAATATATCCGGTACACCTCACGCCTATTACCAGGTAAATGCTTTGGTGATGGTGATGTTATGGTGGTGATGGTGATGTTATGGTGGTGATAGTGATGTTACGGTGGTGATGATGTTATAGTGGTGAGGGTGATGTTATGGTGGTGATAATGATGTTATGGTGATGATGATGTTATGGTGGTGATGGTGATGTTACCGTGGTGATGGTGATCTTATGGTGGTAATGGTGATGTTACGGTGGTGATGGTAATGTTATGGTGGTGATGGTGATGTCATGGTGATAATGTTTGAAGTTACCCACCACCCTTTCCCCACCACCCCTCACCCACCACCCCTCCCACACCACCCCTTACCCACCACCCTTTCCCCACCACCCCTCCCACACCACCCCTCCCACACCACGCCTCACCCACCACCCCTCACCCACCACCCCTCACCCACCACCCCTCACCCACCACCCTTTCCCCACCACCCCTCACCCACCACCCCTCCCACACCACCCTTCACCCACCACCTCCACCCTTTACCCACCAACCTTCCTCCACCACCCCACCACCCCTCCCACACCACCCCACCACCCCTCCCCCACCACCCCTCCCACACCACCCCTCCCCCACCACCCCTCCCACATCACCCCTCCCACACCACCCCTCCCACACCACCACCCCTCCCACACCACCACCCCTCCCACACCACCACCCCTCCCACACCACCCCTCCCACACCACCCCTCCTACACCACCCCACCACCCCTCCCACACCACCCCTCCCACACCACCCCACCACCCCTCCCCCACCACCCCTCCCACACCACCCCTCCCACACCACCCCACACCACCACCCTCCCACACCACCCCACCACCCCTCCCACACCACCCCTCCCACACCACCCCTCCCACACCACCCCTCCCACACCACCCCACCCACACCACCCCACCCACACCACCCCACCCACACCACCCCTCCCACACCACCCCTCCCACACCACCCCTCCTACACCACCCCACCACCCCTCCCACACCACCCCTCCCCCACCACCCCTCCCCCACCACCCCTCCCCCACCACCCCTCCCCCACCACCCCTCCCACACCACCCCTCCCACACCACCCCTCCCCCACCACCCCTCCCCCACCACCCCTCCCACACCCCCCCTCCCGCTTCACCCCTCCCACACCACCCCTCCCACACCACCCCTCCCACACCACCCCTCCCACACCACCCCTCCCCCACCACCCCTCCCACACCACCCCTCCCACATCACCCCTCCCACACCACCCCACCACCCCTCTCACACCACCCCCCCACACCACCCCTCCCACACCACCCCTCCCACATCACCCCTCCCACACCAGTCTCATAAAACTCACTCTAATGAAAGGCTTAAAAGTTTCCGTCTTACACTCTGAATCTCACGTCTTGGCTGAGAGCTGAGATGAAGGAGGGACAAAGTTCTTAGTTTAATTTGTTCTCTTTAGATAAAATCAGTAATTCTCAAAGGTTTGTAAGTTGATTTTTACCTTAAGTAGAGAAAGGTGAACATAAGTAACTGACCCACTTAAGACAAAATCAATTATTCTCAATGGTTCGTAAGTTAATTTTTTTTCTTAACTAAACGTCTTGGAGTGTTACACTAGACCTGGTTTAATAACACACAGTTGTGAATGTTTTAAGTTTTATTTTCCTCTGCCTTAACTAAACACACGTGACCAGGTGATAGATTACCTTTGTTTACTTAAGAAATAACACGAAGAAAGTGTACGGTAATCCAGGTAGAGAGTGAGGTCACAGGTAGAGAGTGAGGTCACAGGTAGAGAGTGAAGACACAGGTAGAGAGTGAGGTCACAGGTAGAGAGTGAAGACACAGGTAGAGAGTGAGGTCACAGGTAGAGAGTGAAGACACAGGTAGAGAGTGAAGACACAGGTAGAGAGTGAGGTCACAGGTAGAGAGTGAAGACACAGGTAGAGAGTGAAGACACAGGTAGAGAGTGAAGTCACAGGTAGAGAGTGAAGTCACAGGTAGAGAGTGAAGACACAGGTAGAGAGTGAGGTCACAGGTAGAGAGTGAAGACACAGGTAGAGAGTGAGGTCACAGGTAGAGATTGAAGACACAGGTAGAGAATGAAGTCACAGGTAGAGAGTGAAGACACAGGTAGAGAGTGAGGTCACAGGTAGAGAGTGAAGGCACAGGTAGAGAGTGAAGACACAGGTAGAGAGTGAGGTCACAGGTAGAGAGTGAAGACACAGGTAGAGAGTGAGGTCACAGGTAGAGAGTGAAGACACAGGTAGAGAGTGAGGTCACAGGTAGAGAGTGAAGACACAGGTAGAGAGTGAAGACACAGGTAGAGAGTGAAGACACAGGTAGAGAGTGAGGTCACAGGTAGAGAGTGAAGACACAGGTAGAGAGTGAGGTCACAGGTAGAGAGTGAAGACACAGGTAGAGAGTGAGGTCACAGGTAGAGAGTGAAGACACAGGTAGAGAGTGAAGACACAGGTAGAGAGTGAGGTCACAGGTAGAGAGTGAAGACACAGGTAGAGAGTGAGATCACAGGTAGAGAGTGAGGTCACAGGTAGAGAGTGAAGACACAGGTAGAGAGTGAAGACACAGGTAGAGAGTGAGATCACAGGTAGAGAGTGAGATCATAGGTAGAGAGTGAGATCACAGGTAGAGAGTGAAGACACAGGTAGAGAGTGAAGACACAGGTAGAGAGTGAAGATTTTTTGAGTTCCTGAGTTCCCTTTTCAAGTTTCTTAGTTCCCTTTTCGAGTTCCTGAGTTTCTTTGAGTTCCTGAGTTTCGTTGAATTCCTGAGTTCCCTTTTTGAATTCCTGTGTTTCTTTTAGTTCCTGAGTTCCCTTTTCGACTTCCTGAGTTTCTTTGAGTTACAGAGTTCTCTTTTTGAGTTCCTGAGTTCCCTTTTCGAGTTCCTGAGTTCCCTTTTCGACTTCCTGAGTTTCTTTGAGTTACAGAGTTCTATTTTCGAGTTCCTGGGTTCCATTTTAGAGTTCCTGAGTTCCTTTTTCTAGTTCCTGAGTTCCTTTTTCAAGTTCATGAGTTCTATTTTCGAGTTCATGAGTTCTATTTTCGAGTTCATGAGTTCCCTTTTAGAGTTCCTGAGTTCCTTTTTCTAGTTCATGAATTCTATTTTCGAGTTCCTGAGTTCCCTTTTACAGTTCCTAAGTTCCCTTTTTGAGTTGCTGAGTTCTATTTTTGAGTTCCTGAGTTCCCTTTTCGAGTTCCTTAGTTCCCTTTTCGAGTCCCTGAGTTCCCTTTTCGAGTCCCTGAGTTCCCTTTTTGAGTTCCTGAATTCCCTTTTCGAGTTCCCGAATTTCTTTTGGAGTTACTGGATTGCTTTTTGAGATACCGGGTTCCAATTTGAGTTCCTGAGTTTGAGTTACCGAGTTCCTTTTGAGTTACAGAGTACCTTGTGTGTGAGACGAGGCATACTCACACCATTCAGCCATCTGGATGTATGAACAACCTCACTTTTTAATAACCCGGAAACATTTCGAGAAAAATCACACGAAAAATAATAAAAATTGAATAAAAACTTTGAAAATATCTAAATAAAATTAACTTAGAATGAAAACCTTTGGAAAAATTATAATATATAAATAATTAAAATATTTATTCAACGAAAGATGAAGTTAAATGAAAACGTAAGTAAGAAAAGATGCGGAGGATAGGTTAGGTTAGGTTAGGTTACATTTAGTTAGGTTAGGTTAGGTTACGTTACGTTTAGTTGGGTTAGGTTAGGTTAGGTTCGTTACGTTACGTTTAGTTGGGTTAGGTTAGGTGAAGATTCCCAAACGACGCTTTTTGAAACCCGTATATAAGAGTTTTAATGTTGATCTTCACGTGTTAAATCCAGGTCAAATAAACGTGAGAGGAAGGAACTTAAATATTTATACTCATAAAATTATTCTCTTAATTATTTTCATCTCTCTCTCTCTCTCTCTCTCTCTCTCTCTCTCCCTCATGTAAACAAATAAATACATAAGCTAAGAGTCGTATGATCTAGTGAGAGCTAGTATGAACCAACATGTCCTACAGGAGGTAGTATGAACCAACATGTCCTGCAGGAGGTAGTATGAACCAACATGTCCTGCAGGAGCTAGTATGAACCAACATGTCCTACAGGAGCTAGTATGAACCAACATGTCCTACAGGAGCTAGTATGAACCAACATGTCCTGCAGGAGCTAGTATGAACCAACATGTCCTGCAGGAGCTAGTATGAACCAACATGTCCTGCAGGAGCTAGTATGAACCAACATGTCCTGCAGGAGCTAGTATGAACCAACATGTCCTATAGGAGCTAGTATGAACCAACATGTCCTGCAGGAGCTAGTATGAACCAACATGTCCTGCAGGAGCTAATATGAACCAACATGTCCTGCAGGAGCTAGTATGAACCAACATGTCCTGCAGGAGCTAGTATGAACCAACATGTCCTGCAGGAGCTAGTATGAACCAACATGTCCTATAGGAGCTAGTATGAACCAACATGTCCTACAGAAGCTAGTATGAACCAACATGTCCTACAGGAGCTAGTATGAACCAACATATCCTGCAGGAGCTAGTATGAACCAACATGTCCTACAGGAGCTTCTATGAGCCAACATGTCCTACAGGAGCTAGTATGAACCAACATGTCCTACAGGAGCTTCTATGAGCCAACATGTCCTACAGGAGCTAGTATGAACCAACATGTCCTACAGGAGCTAGTATGAACCAACATGTCCTACAGGAGCTAGTATGAACCAACATGCCCTACAGGAGCTAGTATGAACCAACATGTCCTACAGGAGCTTCTATAAACCAACATGTCCTACAGGAGCTAGTATGAACCAACATGTCCTACAGGAGCTAGTATGAACCAACATGTCCTACAGGAGCTAGTATGAACCAACATGTCCTGCAGGAGCTAGTATGAACCAACATGTCCTACAGGAGCTAGTATGAACCAACATGTCCTACAGGAGCTAGTATGAACCAACATGTCCTGCAGGAGCTAGTATGAACCAACATGTCCTGCAGGAGCTAGTATGAACCAACATGTCCTACAGGAGCTAGTATGAACCAACATGTCCTACAGGAGCTAGTATGAACCAACATGTCCGGCAGGAGCTAGTATGAACCAACATGTCCTGCAGGAGCTAGTATGAACCAACATGTCCTGCAGGAGCTAGTATGAACCAACATGTCCTGCAGGAGCTAGTATGAACCAACATGTCCTGCAGGAGCTAGTGTGAACCAACATGTCCTGCAGGAGCTAGTATGAACCAACATGTCCTGCAGGAGCTAGTATGAACCAACATGTCCTGCAGGAGCTAGTATGAACCAACATGCCCTACAGGAGCTAGTATGAACCAACATGTCCTACAGGAGGTAGTATGAACCAACATGTCCTACAGGAGCTAGTATGAACCAACATGTCCTAAAGGAGCTAGTATGAACCAACATGTCCTACAGGAGCTAGTATGAACCAACATGCCCTACAGGAGCTAGTATGAACCAACATGTCCTACAGGAGCTAGTATGAACCAACATGTCCTACAGGAGCTAGTATGAATCAACATGTCTTGCAGGAGCTAGTATGAACCAACATGTCCTACAGGAGCTAGTATGAACCAACATGTCCTACAGGAGCTAGTATGAACCAACATGTCCTACAGGAGGTAGTATGAACCAACATGTCCTGCAGGAGCTAGTATGAACCAACATGCCCTACAGGAGCTAGTATGAACCAACATGTCCTACAGGAGCTAGTATGAACCAACATGTCCTGCAGGAGCTAGTATCAACCAACATGTCCTACAGGAGCTAGTATGAATCGACATGTCCTACAGGAGCTAGTATGAACCAACGTGTCCTGCAGGAGCTAGTATGAACCAACATGTCCTACAGGAGCTAGTATGAACCAACATGTCCTGCAGGTGCTAGTATGAACCAACATGTCCTACAGGAGCTAGTATGAACCGACATGTCCTGCAGGAGCTAGTATGAACCAACATGTCCTACAGGAGCTAGTATGAACCAACATGTCCTGCAGGACCTAGTATGAACCAACATGTCCTACAGGAGCTAGTATGAATCAACATGTCCTGCAGGAGCTAGTATGAACCGACATGTCCTATAGGAGCTAGTATGAACCAACATGTCCTACAGGAGCTAGTATGAATCAACATGTCCTACAGGAGCTAGTATGAACCAACATGTACTACAGGAGCTAGTTTGAACCAACATGTCCTACAGGAGCTAGTATGAATCAACATGTCCTGCAGGAGCTAGTATGAACCGACATGTCCTACAGGAGCTAGTATGAACCAACATGTCCTGCAGGAGCTAGTATGAACCAACATGTCCTGCAGGAGCTAGTATGAACCAACATGTCCTGCAGGAGCTAGTATGAACCAACATGTCCTGCAGGAGCTAGTATGAACCAACATGTCCTGCAGGAGCTAGTGTGAACCAACATGTCCTGCAGGAGCTAGTATGAACCAACATGTCCTGCAGGAGCTAGTATGAACCAACATGTCCTGCAGGAGCTAGTATGAACCAACATGCCCTACAGGAGCTAGTATGAACCAACATGTCCTACAGGAGGTAGTATGAACCAACATGTCCTACAGGAGCTAGTATGAACCAACATGTCCTAAAGGAGCTAGTATGAACCAACATGTCCTACAGGAGCTAGTATGAACCAACATGCCCTACAGGAGCTAGTATGAACCAACATGTCCTACAGGAGCTAGTATGAACCAACATGTCCTACAGGAGCTAGTATGAATCAACATGTCTTGCAGGAGCTAGTATGAACCAACATGTCCTACAGGAGCTAGTATGAACCAACATGTCCTACAGGAGCTAGTATGAACCAACATGTCCTACAGGAGGTAGTATGAACCAACATGTCCTGCAGGAGCTAGTATGAACCAACATGCCCTACAGGAGCTAGTATGAACCAACATGTCCTACAGGAGCTAGTATGAACCAACATGTCCTGCAGGAGCTAGTATCAACCAACATGTCCTACAGGAGCTAGTATGAATCGACATGTCCTACAGGAGCTAGTATGAACCAACGTGTCCTGCAGGAGCTAGTATGAACCAACATGTCCTACAGGAGCTAGTATGAACCAACATGTCCTGCAGGTGCTAGTATGAACCAACATGTCCTACAGGAGCTAGTATGAACCGACATGTCCTGCAGGAGCTAGTATGAACCAACATGTCCTACAGGAGCTAGTATGAACCAACATGTCCTGCAGGAGCTAGTATGAACCAACATGTCCTACAGGAGCTAGTATGAATCAACATGTCCTGCAGGAGCTAGTATGAACCGACATGTCCTATAGGAGCTAGTATGAACCAACATGTCCTACAGGAGCTAGTATGAATCAACATGTCCTACAGGAGCTAGTATGAACCAACATGTACTACAGGAGCTAGTATGAACCAACATGTCCTACAGGAGCTAGTATGAATCAACATGTCCTGCAGGAGCTAGTATGAACCGACATGTCCTACAGGAGCTAGTATGAACCAACATGTCCTGCAGGAGCTAGTATGAACCAACATGTCCTACAGGAGCTAGTATGAACCAACATGTCCTGCAGAAGCTAGTGTGAACCAACATGTCCTACAGGAGCTAGTATGAATCAACATGTCCTGCAGGAGCTAGTATGAATCAACATGTCCTACAGGAGCTAGTATGAACCGACATGTCCTACAGGAGCTAGTATGAACCAACATGTCCTATAGGAGCTAGTATGAACCAACATGTCCTGCAGGAGCTAGTATGAACCAACATGTCCTACAGGAGCTAGTATGAACCAACATGTCCTACAGGAGCTAGTATGAACCAACATGTCCTATAGGAGCTAGTATGAACCAACATGTCCTGCAGGAGCTAGTATGAACCAACATGTCCTGCAGGAGCTAGTATGAACCAACATGTCCTATAGGAGCTAGTATGAACCAACATGTCCTATAGGAGCTAGTATGAACCAACATGTCCTGCAGGAGCTAGTATGAACCAACATGTCCTACAGGAGCTAGTATGAACCAACATGTCCTACAGGAGCTAGTATGAACCAACATGTCCTATAGGAGCTAGTATGAACCAACATGTCCTGCAGGAGCTAGTATGAACCAACATGTCCTACAGGAGCTAGTATGAATCAACATGTCCTACAGGAGCTAGTATGAACCAACATGTCCTACAGGAGCTAGTATGAACCAACATGTTCTATAGGAGCTAGTATGAATCAACATGTCCTACAGGAGCTAGTATGAACCAACATGTCCTGCAGGAGCTAGTATGAACCAACATGTCCTACAGGAGCTAGTATGAATCAACATGTCCTACTGGAGCTAGTATGAACCAACATGTCCTACAGGAGCTAGTATGAATCAACATGTCCTACTGGAGCTAGTATGAACCAACATGTCCCACAGGAGCTAGTATGAACCAACATATCCTACAGGAGCTAGTATGAACCAACATGTCCTACAGGAGCTAGTATGAACCAACATGTCCTACAGGAGCTAGTATGAACCAACATGTCCTATAGGAGCTAGTATGAATCAACATGTCCTACAGGAGCTAGTATGAACCAACATGTCCTACAGGAGCTAGTATGAATCAACATGTCCTACAGGAGCTAGTATGAACCAACATATCCTGCAGGAGCTAGTATGAATCAATATGTCCTACAGGAGCTAGTATGAATCAATATGTCCTACAGGAGCTAGTATGAACCTAACCTAACCTAACCAATATGTCGTCGTCGACCGGTAATGGGGACGTAATTAGACTATGCAAATCTTGGTGTTAATTAAGCAAGACGAACTGGTTCACGTAATGGCTGACTAGTGATGCAGATACCGCGAGTATTATCACCAAGTGGCTGCCAATATCACCCAGTGGCTGCCAATATCATCAAGTGGCTGCCAATATCACCCAGTGGCTGCCAATATCACCAAGTGGCTGCCAATATCACCAAGTGGCTGCCAATATCACCAAGTGGCTGCCAATATCACCAAGTGGCTGCCAATATCACCCAGTGGCTGCCAATATCACCCAGTGGCTGCCAATATCACCCAGTGGCTGCCAATATCACCCAGTGGCTGCTAGTATCACCAAGTGGCTGCCAATATAACCAAGTGGCTGCCAATATAACCAAGTGGCTGCCACTATCCCCAAGTGGCTGCCACTATCCCCAAGTGGCTGCCACTATCCCCAAGTGGCTGCTAGTATCACCAAGAGGCTGCCAATATCACCCAGTGGCTGCCAATATCACCCAGTGGCTGCCAATATCACCCAGTGGCTGCCAATATCACCAAGTGGCTGCCAATATCACCAAGTGGCTGCCAATATCACCCAGTGGCTGCCAATATCACCCAGTGGCTGCCAATATCACCTAGTAGCTGCTAATATCACCAAATGGCTGCCAATATCACCAAGTGGCTGCCAATATCACCAAGTGGCTGCCAAGTGGCTGCCACTATCCCCAAGTGGCTGCTAATATCACCAAGTGGCTGCCAATATAACCAAGTGGCTGCCAATATCACCAAGTGGCTGCCAATATCACCAATTGGCTGCCAATATCACCAGGTGGCTGCCAATATCACCCAGTGGCTGCCAATATCACCCAGTGGCTGCCAATATCACCAAGTGGCTGCCAATATCACCTAGTAGCTGCTAATATCACCAAGTGGCTGCCAATATCACCAAGTGGCTGCTTGTATCACCAAGTGGCTGCCAATATCACCCAGTGGCTGCCAATATCACCAAGTGGCTGGTAGTATCACAAGTGGCTGCCAATATCACCAAGTGGCTGCTAGTATCACCAAGTGGCTGCCAATATCACCCAGTGGCTGCCAATATCACCCAGTGGCTGCCAATATCACCCAGTGACTGCCAATATCACCCAGTGGCTGCCAATATCACCAAGTGGCTGGTAGTATCACCAAGTGGCTGGTAGTATCACCAAGTGGCTGCCAATATAACCAAGTGGCTGCTAGTATCACCAAGTGGCTGCTAGTATCACCAAGTGGCTGGATTTCTCTCTCGTTCTTCGATCATCACATCCAAGCAGTACTGGACAGGTCACAGGTGTCATCACAGGTCACTGGTATCAACACAGGTCACAGATGTCAGCACAGGTCACAGGTGTTCAACAAAGGTCACAGGTGTCAACACAGGTCACAGGTGTCAACATGTTGGATGAGGCAGGTCGTTATGAAGCTGTAGGTGTTACAAAGGGAACACTCATCCCGTGGCCGAGTGAAGGCCCGTACTCTGAACCCGTACTCTGAACGCGTACTCTGAACCCTCTGAACCCATACTTTGAAGCCTCTGAACCCGTATTCTGAACCCTTGCTCTGATGATTTCAAACTTATGTCATGTTGATGAAAAGGAGAGACATACTGAAGCCCAGAAGGAGGACACCCCACAACACAGGTGGCATGAAGAGGAGGAGGAAATATTGGAAAACTTTTGTGGCCTTCGGTGTTGGGAGAGACGGATCACATACCTGGTTTATTCCCGCCCAGTGTCGTAGCAGCAGGCGTTGATGGCTTTGTTCTAGTTCTATTCTCTACCAAAGCCTTTGATGCTGACACGACTAACGACAAGAGAACAAATTAATGCAAGAGGTGTCCTAGATGGCAGCTGCTTCCCAATCTATGTTGCAACTCATCATATGCAGCTGTTGTGAGGCAAGGTTGCAAGTCAACAAACAAGCGAAGGTGTTGACGATACAAGAACAAAAATAAAAAAAGACTCATTCTGTGTAGCTGAGATGAAGACTCATTCTGTGCAGCTGAGATGAAGACTCATTCTGTGTAGCTGAGATGAAGACTCATTCTGTGTAGTTGAGATAAAGACTCATTCTGTGTAGTTGAGATAAAGACTCATTCTGTGTAGTTGAGATAAAGACTCATTCTGTGTAGCTGAGATAAAGACTCATTCTGTGTAGCTGAGATAAAGACTCATTCTGTGTAGCTGAGATGAAGACTCATTCTGTGTAGTTGTGACACAGAAGAGATCATTATCACCAAAACAAACACGAATCTTCAACAAACAATTAACTCCTATTCAAGATGACTTACCTGTGCAAATAATGGCTCCATCTATGCAGGTGTGAGACAGAAGAAAGATTTTTTCTCATCAACAATACTAAAAACATAAGAACATAACATAAGAACATAAGAAAGTGGGATACTGCAGGAGGCCGACTGGCCCATACAGGGCAGATCCCTTTCACACCCATCCCAGCACTTCCATGTGCCTATCCAACTTCGTCTTGAAGCTCCCTAGCGTCCCCGATCCTACTATAGCACTCGGTAGCCTATTCCACATATCCACAACTCTATTACCAAACCAGTTCTTGCCTATATCCTTTCTGAATCGGAATTTATCTAATTTAAAGCCATTTGTTCTAGTTATTTCGTTATTACTGAGCTTCAGAACATCTTCCATTTTACCCTTGTTAATCCCACTTACCCACTTGTACACCTCTATCATATCTCCCCTAACTCTACGCCTCTCTAATGAATGCAAGCCTAAGCTTTTCAGTCTTTCTTCATATGGAAGGTTTCTAATATTATGGATCATTTTTGTCATTCTTCTTTGTACTCTCTCCAAAGAATCTATGTCCATTCTATAATAAGGACACCAGAACTGAACAGCATAATCCATGTGTGGCCTCACTAATGCTAGGTAAAGTTTCAAGATAACGTCAGCAGTTCTGTTACTCACAGACCTAGATATGAACCCTAGAATCCTGTTTGCCTTGTTGCGAACGCTAATACATTGTTTTCTAGGTTTCAAGTCGTTGCTCACAAATACACCTAGATCTTTTTCACAAACTGAGTTTTCTATTTCCGTGTTACCTAGTTTATACTTAACGTTTGTATTCGTCTTCCCTATCTGTAGTACCTTGCATTTATCAGTATTAAAATTCATCAACAATACTAAAAACAAAACACAAACACAGATTTCAAGTTACTGTTGTTGGCAAAAGGCATAAAATACCAGATTAAAGATGACATTAATATGTGTGTTACCCGTGTAGTTAATGGCTTGCTCTGAGCAGGTGAGAAGCGGAAGTCCTACTCGACAGTGCACTTAGTATGAGGTTGTATTGATCATGAGGACCAGTGTGCGTATAATGAGGACCAGTGTGCGTATAATGAGGACCAGTGTGCGTATAATGGGAACCAGTGTGCGTATAATGAGGACCAGTGTGCGTATAATGAGGACCAGTGTGCGTATAATGGGAACCAGTGTGCGTATAATGAGGACCAGTGTGCGTATAATGGGAACCAGTGTGCGTATAATAAGGACCAGTGTGCGTATAATGAGGACCGGTGTGCGTATAATGAGGACCGGTGTGCGTATAATGACCACTGTACTTATATGAGGACCAGTGTATGTATAATGACCACTGTACGTATAATGAGGGCCAATGTACGTATAATGAGGACCAGTATGCATATAATGAGGACCAGTGTGCATATAATGAGGACCAGTGTGCGTTTAATGGAAACCAGAACACCAAAGGCACTCAACTCCTCAACACACTCAACTCCCCAACACACTCAACTCCCCAACACACTCAACTCCCCAACACACTCATCTCCCCAACACACTCAACTCCCCAACACACTCAACTCACACCAAAGAATAACAATAACCATTCCTCCTCCTCCTCCTACACCTTCCCAGATAATTCATTACCTCCTTCGTCACCTTTACCCGCCGAGGAGAGACAAACACACAACGCCGCCGGGAATTGGAAGACTATATTTTGTGAGAGGTGTGACACACACACACACACACACACACACTCACTCTGAAGGTCTTTGTGGTTTTCGTTTTGTGTTTTTGAGGATTAGTTGCATCTAAAATAAATAAATAAAAAAAAATTAATATATATATATATATATATATATATATATATATATATCGATAAAATCACAGGAAAAGGGGAAACAATGGAGTACCTTATGTTTTCGTCTTTATTCAAGACATCTTCAAAGGCAACTGGATTACAAGGACTGAGAAGGGTTTATGTACACAGGGGTGACCTTACAAAATATGAGGTCAGGTCAAAAACATGACATCCACTAATCCACACACCACCACCAGCTCCTCTTATGTTTGTGTAACGAGGATGGCCGGCCCAAGGGGCCACCTACACCTAGGCATGAATTTATTTAATGTGTAGAAGCTGTCGCCAACACAGCAACCACACCCTAAGTTAACGAGTTGCATGACCCAGTGTCAAGGAATAGTCCGAGAAGACCTGACAACTCGCCAACTGCACTGGCTAACCATTACCCCGGAACACTATCCGTAAATTGATTAACATCCAGGTCCCCAATTACTGCTGGGTAGACAGAGGCAAATGGCGTAAAGAACCTTGCCCATAGTTTCACCCTGCCCAGGGATCTAACTCGGTGGCCCTTGGGCCGGCCATCCTCGTTACATACATACATACATCCATACATCCATACATATATACATCACCACGACCTCATCTGCAAACATGGTGAGAAACTTCTGCACCATCCTCGACACCGGCTCCTACTTCCACCCGAGATCCTTCGTCCGCGAATTGCTGTTCGACACCACAACCGCATCCAGCCCATACGATCACGAATACTGATCGCTATAAGAACAGCCCAGTCCCAACCATTGTAAAAATTATCAACAACTCGTAATCAACCAGTGTATTGACTCCCAGTCAATCTTACCTTATGCACTGTCACCATGTTAAAATGTCCTGTAATATAACCTTCTCCCCACCTTGTTATTATATATCATATTTGTCAATCTAGAGACCCACTCCCCAATTATGTAACTGTATATTTTCTGCCTTTTGGCTGCCATGTTCTTTCAATAAACCTTCAATTAATAATAATAATAATAATAATAATAATAATAATAATAATAATAATAATATTATTATTATTATTATTATTATTATTATTATTATTATTATTATTATTATTATTATTATTATTATTATTATTATTATTATTATTATTATTATTATTATTATTATTATTATTATCCATCGAAGTCGATGACGTCGTTCCTCCAGGTGAGATGATTGATGAGTTATGTGTTATTCCTCTGATGCCACCGTAGATGACTATGGAGTCCAATCCTGGAGGCGCAGATCTTGTTGCATAGGTGACGGGGATGTTGTTCATTGAGAGGAATTATGCCTTCAGCCCTCTGATTATTATACACTCAATAAGGAACTCAGGCCGGCTCAACTTTTATCGCCCACACGACAGAGAGCAAAGGTGAAATTGATATCTTGGGGACAAAGCTCTCTCATTAGCAGGTCATCTCCAGGTGTTCACACGACCTTAATGAGATCACCTGACTAATTAAATCACTTCATTACTAACACACGAAATTTTACTTTTCCTATGTGCAGTACATTTGTTTATATTATTGAGCACATTATATTATTGAGTACATTATATTACTAGGTACATTATATTGCTAGGTACATTATATTACTAGGTACATTATATTGCTAGGTACATTATATTACTAGGTACATTATATTGCTAGGTACATTATATTACTAGGTACATTATATTGCTAGGTACATTATATTACTAGGTACATTATATTACTAGGTGCATTATATTACTAGGTACATTATATTGCTAGGTACATTATATTACTAGGTACATTATATTACTAGGTGCATTATATTACTAGGTACATTATATTACTAGGTGCATTATATTACTAGGTACATTATATTGCTAGGTACATTATATTACTAGGTACATTATATTACTAGGTGCATTATATTACTAGGTACATTATATTACTAGGTGCATTATATTACTAGGTACATTATATTGCTAGGTACATTATATTACTAGGTACATTATATTACTAGGTGCATTATATTACTAGGTACATTATATTACTAGGTGCATTATATTACTAGGTACATTATATTACTAGGTGCATTATATTACTAGGTGCATTATATTACTAGGTGCATTATATTACTAGGTACATTATATTACTAGGTACATTATATTACTAGGTGCATTATATTACTAGGTACATTATATTACTAGGTACACACACAGAAGAGCAAGAAGTCAGGCCAATGAAGCCGATCACACTTGGCCATCACATCACCAAGGAACTGACTCGTATAGTGAGGTTTAGTTGTATTCATACGAGCGTCTCTTATGTAAGGTGATCTGGGAGTCTTCCTACCCTCTCTCTCCACCTGCCCTCCTTCCCCCTGCCCCTTTCGTCCTCTGCCCTTCTACCCCTTTTGCCCCCTTCCCCCCCCCTACCATCCTGCCCCCTTCTTCCTATCCTCTTGCCCTTCTGCCATCCCCCCTATATTATCGTACCCCTCTCTCCTTCCCTCTTGCCCTCCCTCTTGCCCTCCCTCCACCCCTCCCCCACCACCCAACATTCACAATACACAAATGTATATCTTCGTGTCACATTAAACATTGACAGACATTTACCATTAACATATGTAAATGCTAACCATTAACCATCACGGAATATTTATCATTAACTATACTATTAGCCAAACGGATATGGCTAATGGATGTTGTAAATTAATAGTGAAATAAGCTGTGTAATGTGTTGGTGGTAGTGGTGGTGGTAGTGGTGGTAGTGGTAGTGGTGGGGTTGGTAGTGGTGGTGGTAGTGGTGGGGTTGGTAGTGGCGGTGGTAGTAGTGTTGGTGGTAGTGGTGTTGGTGGTAGTGGTGGTGGTAGTGGTGGTGGTAGTGGTGTTGGTGGTAGTGGTGGTCGTGGTGGTGATCTTGGTGTTAGTGGTGGGGTTGGTGGTGGTAGTATTGGTGGTAGTGGTAGTAGTGGTGGTGGTGGTGGTGGTGGTAGCGTTGGTGGTAGTGGTGTTGGTGATAGTGGTGGTGGTAGTGGTGTTGGTGGTAGTGGTGGTGGTAGTGGTGGTGGTGTTAGTGATGGTGGTAATGGTGTTGGTGGTTTATACTTACAGGTGTGTGGGTGAGTTGGTAACACTAGACAAATGTGTAGCCTTTATGTAGAGCTGTAGGCTTTATGTAGAGCTGTGGCCTTTATGTAGAGCTGTAGGCTTTATGTAGAGCTGTGGCCTTTATGTAGAGCTGTAGCCTTTATGTAGAGCTGTAGCCTTTATGTAGAGCTGTAGGCTTTATGTAGAGCTGTAGGCTTTATGTAGAGCTGTAGCCTTTATGTAGAGCTGTAGGCTTTATGTAGAGCTGTAGCCTTTATGTAGAGCTGTAGGCTTTATGTAGAGCTGTAGGCTTTATGTACAGCTGTAGCCTTTATGTACAGCTGTAGCCTTTATGTAGAACTGTAGGCTTTATGTAGAGCTGTAGGCTTTATGTACAGCTGTAGCCTTTATGTACAGCTGTAGCCTTTATGTACAGCTGTAGCCTTTATGTAGAGCTGTAGGCTTTATGTAGAGCTGTAGCCTTTATGTAGAGCTGTAGCCTTTATGTACAGCTGTAGCCTTTATGTAGAACTGTAGGCTTTATGTAGAGCTGTAGGCTTTATGTAGAGCTGTGGCCTTTATGTACAGCTGTAGCCGTATATTTACAGCTGTAGCCTTTATGTAGAGCTGTTATGTTATGCAATGCTGCGTCATGCTATGTTACGTTAGGATTAAAATAGTGAGGATCTTTGTTTGGTTGATGATAAAGAATTGATAATAAATATATATACAGGTGGATCAAGACCTCCTTCTCCTCCTCTTTCTCCTCCTCTCCTACTTTCACTTCCCCCCCCTTCCTCCTCCTTATTCTCCTTCTCCTCCTCTCCTCCTTATTCTCTTTCTCTTCCCCCTCCTCCTCTTATCCTTCATGTTCTCAACCTCTTTCTCATCATTTTCTTCCTCTTCTTCAATCTTGAGGAAGACATACAAGAGAACCGGCGGTAGAAGGACACACACACACACACACACACACACACACACACACACACATACATACATACATGCACACACACACACGCATGAGTTACTCTAAGACGTCAACCTCTCACCTTTCTTCAGTCGGCGCTTTGATCTTCCTCAAGAGAGCAGGTGTGTGTGTGTGTGTGTGTGTGTGTGTGTGTGTGTGTGTGTGATAATAATAATAATAATAATAATAATATTTATAATAATAAACGGTTTATTGCAAAAGTTCTGCAGCCCGAAGGCTGAAAATATACATCTGACATAAATGACTTATTACATACATTGGTGGTTTAACAAAAGCCTTCATTAGAGAAAGGTGAAGGAACATACAGTGAACATACAGATTAATGTTGGTGTTGAACAGCAAACACGTAGTGTAGTAACTCCCTCATAGATGGTGTTAGGAGGGACCTCACGTGGTGTAGTAGTTCCCTCTCAGATGGTGTTAGGAGGGACCTCACGTGGTGTAGTAGTTCCCTCACAGGTGGTGTTATGAGGGGCCTCACGTGGTGTAGTAGTTCCCTCACAGATGGTGTTATGAGGGGCCTGACGTGGTGTAGTAATTCCCTCACATATGGTGTTATGAGGGGCCTGACGTGGTGTAGTAATTCCCTCACATATGGTGTTATGAGGGGCCTGACGTGGTGTAGTAATTCCCTCACAGATGGTGTTATGAGGGACCTTACGTGGTGTAATAATTCCCTCACAGATGGTGTTATGAGGGGCCTGACGTGGTGTAGTAATTCCCTCACAGATGGTGCTATGAGGGGCCTGACGTGGTGTAGTAATTCCCTCACATTTGGTGTTATGAGGGGCCTGACGTGGTGTAGTAATTCCCTCAAAGATGGTGTTATGAGGGGCCTGACGTGGTGTAGTAATTCCCTCACAGATGGTGTCATGAGGGGCCTGACGTGGTGCAGTAATTCCCTCACAGATGGTGTTATGAGGGACCTTACATGGTGTAATAATTCCCTCACAGATAGTGTTATGAGGGACCTCACGTGGTGTAGTAACTCCCTCAAAGATGGTGTTATGAGGGGCCTGACGTGGTGTAGTAATTCCCTCACAGATGGTGTTATGAGGGGCCTGACGTGGTGTAGTAATTCCCTCACAGATGGTGTTATGAGGGACCTTACGTGGTGTAATAATTCCCTCACAGATAGTGTTATGAGGGACCTCACGTGGTGTAGTAACTCCCTCAAAGATGGTGTTATGAGGGGCCTGACGTACACCTGGGGTACACCTGGGGCACACCTGGGGCACACCTGGAGTACACCTGGATTACACCCGGAGTACACCTGGGGCACACCTGGATTACACCCGGAGTACACCTGGGGCACACCTGGAGTACACCTGGGGTACACCTGGGGCACACCTGGAGTACACCTAGGGTACACCCGGAGTACACCTGGGGCACACCTGGAGTACACTTGGGATATGCCTGGGGCACACCTGGGGTACACCTGGGACACACCTGGGTACTCCTGGGGCACACCTATGGTACACCTGGGACACATGGGGTTCACCTGGGGCACACGTGGGCTACACTTGGGGTACACCTGAGGGTACCCCTGGGGTTTTACCTGGGGTTCACCTGGGGCACACGTGGGGTACACTTGGGGTACACCTGAGGGTACCCCTGGGGTTTTACCTAGGGTACACTTAGGTCTTTCATGGGGTTACACCTGGAGTCTTACCTGGGGGTACACCTGGAGTCGTACATGGGGGTACACCTGGAGTCTTTCCTGGGGGTACACCTGGAGTCTTACCCAGGGGTTTACACCTGGAGTTTTACCTGGGGAACATCTGGAGTCTTACCTGGGGTACACCTGGAGTCTTGCTTAGGGTACACCTGGAGTCTTACCTAGGGGTACACCTGGAGTCTTTACTGGGGAACATCTGGAGTCTTACCTGGGGTACACCTGGACTCTTGGTTGGGGTACACCTGGAGTCTTACCTGGGGGTACACCTGGAGTCTTACCTGGGGTACACCTGGAGTCTTACCTGGGTGTTCACCTGGGGTCTTACACGTTACCTGGCGGACACAGACGTCGGCCTTATACCTCTTATCTCCTTCCCAGACGCCCATTATACCTTCTGCCAGTCAACTTTCTTTAAAATGTTTCCGTCAAGATCCTCACTTAGCCTGCCACCTATACCATGTTCATGTTAGTAAGACCCTGTTACCTAATTGGTTTTATTCTTACGCCTCCCTCTCCCTCCTTTATCGCTATTCCTTCCCTCCTTTCATCCTCCATCCTTATATCTACCCCAACCCAATTCTCTTCCCTACCCCTCTCCTTCCCTCCCTCCTTGCATCTTTCCTCCATTCGCACCTCTGCTCCCCTCCCTCCATACCTACCCCTCCCTCCCTGCTCCATCCCTACCTTTCCCTCTCTTTTTCATCCCTATTCCTTCCCTTCATACTCATCTCTCTCCCCTCCCTCCCACGTACCCACCCTCACCCCCTACCCCCTCGAAAGCATGGTTAGTGTGGTTCGATATATTTAATGGGTTACGGTGTCTCTTTAATCCACTTTATATGATCGTCGATTTCCGTTCAGTAAGGCTTATACTTCTGAACTCACTGTAGTGGAGGTTCATAGGTTCTGAAGTCACTGTAGTGGAGGTTTATAGGTTCTGAAGTCCCTGTAGTGTAGGCTTATAGGTTCTGAAGTCACTGTAGTGGAGGTTTATAGGTTGTGAAGTCACTGTAGTGGAGGTTTGTAGGTTGTGAAGTCACTGTAGTGGAGGTTTATAGGTTGTGAAGTCACTGTAGTGGAGGTTTATAGGTTGTGAAGTCACTGTAGTGGAGGTTTATAGGTTGTGAAGTCACTGTAGTGGAGGTTTATAGGTTCTGAAGTCACTGTAGTGGAGGTTTATAGGTTGTGAAGTCACTGCAGTGGAGCTTTATAGGTTCTGAAGTCACTGTAGTGTAGGCTTATAGGTTGTGAAGTCACTGTAGTGGAGGTTTATAGGTTGTGAAGTCACTGTAGTGGAGGTTTATATGTTATGAAGTCACTGTAGTGGAGGTTTATAGGTTATGAAGTCACTGTAGTGGAGGTTTATAGGTTATGAAGTCACTGTAGTGTAGGCTTATAGGTTCTGAAGTCCCTGTAGTGTAGTCTTATAGGTGCTGAAGTCACTGTAGTGGAGGTTTATAAGTTCTGAAGTCACTATAGTGGAGATTTATAGGTTTTGAAGTCACTGTAGTTGAGGCTTATAGGTTTTGAAATCACTGTAGTGGAGGTTTATAGGTTCTGAAGTCACTGTAGTGGAGGTTTATAGGTTGTGAAGTCACTGTAGTGGAGGTTTATAGGTTGTGAAGTCACTGTAGTGGAGGTTTATAGGTTGTGAAGTCACTGTAGTGGAGGTTTATAGGATGTGAAGTCACTGTAGTGGAGGTTTATAGGTTCTGAAGTCACTGTAGTGTAGTCTTATAGGTGCTGAAGTCACTGCAGTGGAGGTTTATAGGTTCTGAAGTCACTGTAGTGGAAGTTTATAGGTTCTGAAGTCACTGTAGTGGAGGTTTATAGGCTTTGAAGTCACTGTAGTTGATGCTTATAGGTTCTAAAGTCCCTGTAGTGTAGTCTTATAGGTTCTAAAGTCCCTGTAGTGTAGTCTTATAGGTTCTGAAGTCCCTGTAGTGTAGTCTTATAGGTTCTAAAGTCCCTGTAGTGTAGTCTTATAGGTTCTGAAGTCACTGTAGTGGAAGTTTATAGGTTCTGAAGTCACTGTAGTTGAGGTTTATCGTTATGATCTCTCTCTCTCTCTCTCTCTCTCTCTGTCTCTCTCTCTCTCTCTCTCTCCCCCCCAATCTACCGTTATTTTCCTGCCTGCTGTCATCTCTCACCCCTCCCCATATCACCCCTCATTCCCTTCCCAGCGGTCATCCTTCACTCCTCGCACCCCTCTCCCTCCCCTCTCCCCTCACACTCCCCTCACCCCTTCCCTCCTCTCACCCCTTCCCTCCCCTCACCCCTTCCCTCCCTCACTCCTCACCCCCCTCCCCTCCCCTCCCCTCACCCCTTCCCTCCCTCACTCCTCACCCCCCTCCCCTCACCCCTCTCCTTCCCTCCCCACCACTATACATTATGGCGTGTTAACTGACTCATATTAAAGATAAACTCATATTGTTACAGTGTTGACGATAGTTAGGTTAGGGTAGGTTAGGGTAGGTTAGGGTAGGGTAGGTTATGGTAGGTTAGGTTAGGTTAGGGTAGGTTAGGGTAGGTTAGGTTAGGTTAGGTTAGGGTAGGTAATCGTTCTGACTTCATTGGTGTTGATGGCTTGTTTAACACCCCTTCCCTTCCCTTCCCTTCCCTTCCTCTCTCCCACCTCCCCCTCTCCTGATTCCATCATCCCCTCCTCCCATTCCCCCCACCCCCCACCCCTCCCCTCACCTTCATTGTCGTTGGTGTGGTTTATCCACCATGGCTCAGTGTTAGTATGGGAATAAACCTGCCTTGTGAGGATCATATTATACTTATGTCAGATACACAGCGGTGGCCGAGTGGTTACATCACTCCCCTACTGTCCTAAGGGTTGCTGGTTCGTGTTTGCGGTACCTTCACCTGACATTACAGTTTAGGAAGTTAAGGCTGACTAGTGCAATACCGACTATACTGCCTCCTTGTGTACTGAAAACTCGGTATATATATATATATATATGCTATATTTTTATTCTTTTGATGTTTCGATGTTTAGTATCATTTGTGTCTTAAAAGTTTCGATGGTGAATCAATTTGTTGTGACAGCCTACGAGGCTCTTTGTGTTAATATTTAATTAATTAAATTCTTAAAGGTTTACTTTATTTATTTTTATTCCCTTTTAATTTACTTCACTTTTTTGTTTGGTTACGCCGAGAACCTGGATATTTAAGTAAATTAAGAGACGGCGTAACAATACCCAATGAAAACGTGGATAAGATAAATCTTGATAAAATCACACGGGAAAAGGGAAACAACGGAGCACCTTAGCTTTCGTCTTTATTCAAGACATCTTCAGAGGCAACTGAATTACATGGACAGAGAGAGGCTTAAGTACACAGGGTGACCTTATAAAACAACAACGACTAAAATTCCCCATCTCAAAATTTTCCATAATTTAAAAAAAAAACTAAAAAACAATTAGATTAACATATTAAAAATAAATGAAGATGTAAATAAAATTATATATATAGAAGCGAATTAAATACGTAATGTACAAAACCACCTCTTTAACGTGACTTAATTAATTCAGTCGTCACAATCAACAAAAATAATTAATTGTATAATCGGAATATTTTAAACCACTCATGGGATTGTTGGGTAAAATATTGTAATACGTTTATTAACATATTTTAAATAGATCACAACTTAACTAATATATAAAGGAATTCGAGGGAACGATATTAATACCTATTGGTTCAACGAGATGGATTAAATACATTGATGATAGATAGATAGATAGATAGATAGATATAATAGATAAAATAGATAGTAAAATTAATCCACCTGTACAAGTTTGCCTCGGTTCAGTATGCATATCGACAATACAATTATACAAACAATATAAATAGACTATTATTTTCACCGGAATTTCATTTTTTCTGTATAATATTCTACACCTGGACTCTACAACCCCCCCCCCCCCCCCACCTATAATACACCTTTATAATAATCACATAAATAATCTCTTCATTCATTGCTATAATTAAATCATTATTAATCTCTTTTTTAAACATCAATGAGTTTCAAAGGTCATTAATTAATACCTTTGTGGGCCCGATGCCTTAGAGCGCAGTTCACTTGTTGTTATGGTTGGGTAAAGTCTTCTCTCAGGTCTTGGTAAACTTTATATGTGGTTTAAGTTTGGTATAGTTGTCTTACTTAAATTAGGAGAGAGAGAGAGAGAGAGAGACAGACAGACCAGAACTCCGTGTGTTTGTTTATACTGGGTCCACCGGCTCCCTCCCCTCCTCAACTCACGGCAGGTAACTAAGTAGGTCCTCTTGTGTACATAAACTTACCTGGGCGTTACCTTAGATCTCCTGAAGATGAACACTCTTAGCGTATATCACTTGAAAATCAACCACCGTAGAGTTTCATAGAAGGTTAAGTGAAGTTTGGTTAGGTTAGGTTAGGTGTGTGTGATTTAGTTTACACACACACACACACACACACACACACACACACACACACACACACACACACATGCACACACACACACACACACACACTGAAAATTTTTGAACCACGAAAATCTGCGAGTGAATTTTTGACTCTATACATCTTAAGGTATGTGTGTGTGTGCGTGTGTGTGTGTGTGTGTGTGTGACAGACTACAATCATGTCATTAAGAGAGTATAAAGGTGGGTCAGGTAGGCAACCATTCATAATAAACTTTCTCCCTCACCTCTAAAGGACGGGAGAAGTTGACCCATTATCACCCTAATGACATGAGGTAGTTGATGTGTCACTGAAGTGTTCCTCTGTTAACTATGACAACTCACCTGTCCTTACCAGTCTCTCTGTTACCTGGGTTGGGTAATTAGTTTACCTGTAATTAAATAATTTCATTGATGGTTAATGTTGGTTATTTATGTTCGTTGTGGTGTAAAGGTTGATGTTGCATGTTGTGTGGGGGTGTGTGGTGAGTGTTGTGTGGGGGCGTGTGGTGAGTGTTGTGTGGGGGTGTGTGGTGAGGGTTGTGTAGGGGCGTGTGGTGAGGGTTGTGTGGGCGTGTGGTGAGTGTTGTGGGGGGTGTGTGGTGAGTGTTGTGTGGGGGCGTGTGGTGAGGGTTGTGTGGGGTGAGTGTTGTGTGGGGTGAGTATTGTGTGGGGGCGTGTGGTGAGGGTTGTGTGTGGTGAGTGTTGTGTGTATGTGTGGGGTGAGTGTTGTGGGGGGTGAGTGTTGTGTGGGGTGTGTGGTGAGTGTTGTGGGGGTGAGTGTTGTGTGGGGTGTGTGTTGTGTGAGGGTGTGTGGTGAGTGTTGTGTGGGGTGAGTGTTGTGTGAGGTGAGTGTTGTGTGGGTGTGTGGGGTGTGTGTTGTGTGGGGGTGTGTGGTGAGTGTTGTGGGTGTGTGGTGAGTGTTGTGGGGGTGTGTGGTGAGTGTTGTGGGGGGGTGTGTGGTGAGGGTTGTGTGGGGGGCGTGTGGTGAGTGTTGTGGGGGTGAGTGTTGTGTGGGGGTATGTGGTGAGTGTTGTGGGGGTGTGTGGTGAGTGTTGTGGGGGTGTGTGGTGAGTGTTGTGTTGGGATGTGTGGTGAGTGTTGTGGGGGGGTGAGTGTTTTGTGGGGGCAGGTAATTTATGGTTACCTGTGCCGGCCTACCTACCATGTTACCAGGATAGAGCCAGGGTGGTGGTGGTAGTAGTGGTAGTAGTAGTTGTGGTGGTTTTGGTGATAGTGGTGATAGTGGTGGTGGTAGTAGTGGTGGTGGTAGTAATGGTGGTGGTGGTGGTAGTAGTGGTAGTAGTAGTAGTAGTAGTGGTAGTGGTGGTGGTAGTGGTGGTGATGGTGGTGGAGACAGCAACAGAGCCCCAGCGTCAACTTAAGGCTGATATAAAACCTTTTTCCATTAGCTACCATGGTAAAAGTCGCCAGAGAGACCCGTATTTATTGGTGGGTAATTCCGGGGGATTTCTTCTTCTTCTTCTTCTTCTTCTTCTTCTTCTTCTTCTTCTTCAGTTGAAAGAGACTAAGGTGTCTTATGTCCAGGTGATCAGACAAACTGTACACACACTGACACACCCTGATTCTCCTTCCCCACACATTCTGATCACATGCTCTCCCTACACACAGATACTGACCACACACTCCCTCCACACCCTCCCCCCACACACTCCCTTCACACACAGATACTGACCACACACTCCCTCCACACCCTCCCCCCACACACTCCCTTCGCACACAGATACTGACCACACACTCTCTCCTTCCTCCCTCCACACCCTCCCCCTACACACTCTTTGATGGTACCACAGGCGGTGTTGTATTTGTGTTCATCGTATTGTGTTGAGGTGTGAGCATAGAACACAAAGGTATCACGTAATCATATCTTCCTTTGGCCTACTGTGTTGTGCTGGCTCTGTGACGCTCCCCTCACACACCGCACTACACCTTTTCACATATCCGTTGAGACATTGTTACATAACTATTTCACAAATTTCATAACCGAATGACAGAACACAGATCGAATGATAATCTAAAATAACTGTTCGTTCATGCTAACTGAAGTGATTGACATAAGTTATGAAGTTGACAGACGTGAACAATAAACCGACATTCTACATATAGTTTGAGAATGGAACAATTGAAGAATGACATACCACCAACAGTTATTTTAGATTGTCATTCGATATGTGTTCTGTCATTCGGTTATGAAATTTGTCAAATAGTTATGTAACAATGTCTCAACGGATATGTGAAAAGGTGTATTTTACTCTATTGAATGTATGCTATTGTATGTTGCATGTATTTATAATCCATAGGCCAATTATTTATAAGAATTTTAATTTATGTATGAACGAGCTGGTTAGAAGGGTGAGGGATTGTGAAGGTCCTGCTGTCTGTCTTGATTATGTTTTCTGTGTATACTATCAGTCACACACACACAGACACACACACACACACAGACAGACTACTACTACTACTACTACTCTGCTGTCACTTGGAATTGAGGATGACGATCATCCAGCTATGAAACAATGATATTAGCAATTAAAGATGTCACCTTCGTCAGTGAGCTTTGAGGTGATTCGAGAGGCTAACTCGAAAGCATTGACACCTTCTCGTGTGGTGCTCCTCCAAGCGTTACGGTGTGGAATGATCGTCTTCCAGGTATGGGGGTCGATTTGACACTTTTTCAGGTTTGTCTTAAGAATATCCTTATACCTTTTCCGTTGCCCGCCAGTGTTACGTTTACCATTCTTTAGGTGACTGTAAAGTAGCTGTTATGACAGTCTACTGTCGTCCATATAAGTAATATGGCTAGTCCAACGTAGTTCTTCATGGATAATGGTAGCCTCGACGCTCCTACAATTGGTGTCAGCAAAAAAACTGAGATTTGTTCTCTTGTATTCCCAGCGAACTCGGGGGATGGAATGCAGCCTACGTTCGTGAAAGTTTTCAAGTGCCTTGAGGTGCCTAGTGTATATGACCCATGTCTCGCTGCTATATATGTGCAGCTTTGTAGATATCTTCAGCTCCCTACAGCTGAAGACACGGTTACAGAGTCTGTCAAAGACTTGAGATGCACATCTGATCCAATGTTGAATCTCTTCATCGATGTCCGCTGTGGTGGACAGGTGGGAGACGAGATACCGAAAGTGGGTAACATTAGAGAGGGTTGTACCATTAAGCTGGATGGATGGCGGAGGTGTGGCTGAACCAGGGGCAGGCTCAAAGAGAATCTGAGTCTTCTGTACATTCACATCAAGGCCGAAGCGTGCATACGCATCTGCACAGGTGTTCAGGATCTCCTGTAGGTCACGTTCAGTGTGAGCAACGAGGGTGAGGTCGTCTGCATACTGAAATTCAGTAATAGAAGCTGCCGACACCTTTGTTCCTGCCTGGAGTCGTCTTATGTTGAAAAGTCCTTTCATTCGGTACTTGATGTCCACCCCGCCGGCTAAATTGGCTCTGGCACGAGTAAGGAAGGCAGCCAAGAAAATGGAAAAGAGAGTTGGTGTCAGTACACTTCCTTGTTTAACCTCTGTTTGGATGGGGAAGAACTTAGACTGGGTGCCATTGTGCTGGACACTGCCGTTCATGCCATCGTGGAGTTGCCTTACAATGGCGAGGAATTTTGGTGGGCAGCCAAAACGGCTGAGGGTCCAGAGGGCTTTCCTGTTGACCTAGTCGATGTCCTAAGTAAGGTCGATGAAGGCTATGTACAGGTCACGACGCTGTTCTCTGCACTTTTCTTGTATCTGGCGGGCAGCAAAGATCATGTCAGTGGTGCCATGTGATGATCTAAGGTTACATTGAGATTCTTGGAGGAAGTCTTCTGCGTCAGAAGGAAGTCTGTTTAGTACTCTGGTAATAATCTTGCCAGCTACGGAGAGCAGCGAGATCCCGCGGTAGTTGCCACAGTCTGACGGGTCTCCCTTGTTTTTAATAGTATTGACGATGGAAGTGTCTTTAAGATCATGGGGATTTCCTCCTTCTCCCATATACTCTGCAAGAGAAAGTGGAGACGGCTGGTAAGCAGAGATCCTCTGCTGGAACTCCATCAGACCTTGTAGCTTTGTAATTTTTCAAATTTTCATCTGCTTGATGGCAGTAGCTGCCTCCTCCAGGGATGGAGGATACCTGAGGTGGGTCGACTCTGGATGCTGAGGGACCTGCTGGGTAGTGTTATGCCATAATTTATCAACTTGAATTACGTTAAAGATTAATATGCTAATGAGGGCACATATGGCACAAAAAAAAAACATTGGCAACTCACCACAACTTAGTCATGGGTTCAATCACAGCCTTCTCCTTATCCCAACAGTTCAGGAGTGAAGGTCTGGAATTATACACATTACGAAAGATTTAAATAATATTTAATAACAAAAGTTTACCATATTAAGTGTGTAGGGTCCATAAGATAAATTAAATCAAGAGAATAAGGAATAAACATGATACTTAATATACAACTACTATTGGCACAGTGTATAAACAATAAACCACCTTACAACACAATAATTGATTACACTTTACACACCATGAATAATAAGAGAGCAGCACTGAATATAATACTCAACTAAACCCTATTTGAAAAGGTATCCACCATTGACAAACTGAGACATCCTCCCACTCCCAAGGCCAGCCAGTGACTGACAAAGTTCCATACCCTAGGGGACTACAAGCCTAACACTAAACAACTCCCACATTAAGCTGCCAAAATACCTACATACATACAGATAAAGTCTAATGTATCAAACACCAGCCCTGCTTACACACAATTAAACAAAATCTTAGATACACAAGTTGAGGGTAACATGCCTTAACAATATTTCACTTTGCCCAACACAACGCACCACTGTACATTACGCCATGCATAACAGTAGTCAGGTCATCTACATCGGTGTTTCGGTTGAGCAGCGAATGGTAGTGTTGAAGGATGCCTTCTTCGTCTTTAATTAAGGAGTTACCATCAGATGAGCGGGGGCGGGCCTCGCCATGGGTAGTTGGGGCACACAGTATTTTAATAAAATTAAAAACTTTATGCATCTTGTGTTGATCCACAATTTTTTGCCTGAATCACACTTTATTTGTCCACCTTCTCATTCATTAGTTTGCGAAGTTTGTGCTGGGCCTTCACTTTCTTACAGTGGAAAGTATCAGCTTTGGTCCGAGACTGGGGGCTGTTCTGCCAGTCAGTTAAAAGATCACGTTTACCGTCGACAAATACGCTGATTTCCTGGTCATTTTCACCATACCAGACCTGGTGTATTCGTTTGATCTGGCCGAGTCTCTTTCTGCAGATTTTTGTCGTGACAGTGTCGAGGATACCCCATTCGAATCTCGGATTTTGGTTGTTTATTGTTGGGTTGTTTATCAACCCATCGTTGAGGCTTGTTGCCTTCCCCGTTTTGGGTCGGTGTAAAAGGCCTTCTTGATGTCATCCTCTGCATCCAGTGTTGATACAGTATGTATGCACTGATGAAGAAGGCAGGACTTGAATGATTTAGTGGGACTCGGAGCTCATGAGGCGCTCGTTGATCCCAACAAGCCTGTGCTAGTATCCAGAAGGGTCCTGACATTCCATTCAGCGACCATAAGAGGTTGTATAGTTTGTTTTTTGCTTTGATCTGTGATTATGTTTTCGACTGCATTAGGATGACCTTACTGTGTGCTGTTGCCTAGTTAGGTTGGTTTGTTAGGCAGGCTATATTAAGGGCACCTTTTCTAGCCCCCTCCCCATGTACGGTGAGCAGAGTGGGTCCTTGAGGGGGCTGCTCAGTCGCACAGACAAGACCGGATTGCACTGCTGCCTAAATCTCAGTGCATATACAACCATCTTATCTGTGCCGCCCATGTGCTGAGTTGTGACTAGAGACTCCCGGCAGTCATCTCTGCTTGTCCCTCTCGCCACTCGTCTGTCACCATAGGACTTTTGGGTTTTGATGATGAAAAGTATGATGAGCTGGATGATGGCTGTGCTTGAGTTGATTTATGTGGAGAGGCAGGAGCGCAGGCTGCAATACATCTTGGCTCTCCCTTTTCCTGATCCAGTGGTGCAGGTAGCTGCAACGACTGGGGAGAGGGAGAGTTGCAATGGACTACAGATAGCTCAGTTTGTTGGGTTTCGCCTTAGTAGCCTGTCCATCTTGCACTGCCTTCATCTGCCGGTATAGTCGTTAGGTTCCCATGTTGGACCCTTCTTCTGCCTTTACCGCCTTTGGGGTCTTAATGAAGTTCTGTAAGCATGTCTGTCTGATGCTGGACTCAACCACAGATTTATCGTTTGGGGTTTACTCCCGTAGCCTTATACCTACCAAGGCTGTGGGGCAGTGGTTGGTAAGCGCCAAGGTGTGGTGGACCTAAGATCAGTCCCTCTGGGGCTCACTGCTACTCCAAGATTCACTGCTGGTCTGACCTGGGGCTGTGAAACACCCATTTACCTTGTTTTTCCACAAGGAGGCGCAGCAGGAATCTTGATGCTGTAGAGGCTATGTACTGGCAGGGAAGGACTTGTGCAAGGTTGATTTCCCTGTTCACCATGAGGGATAGCCAGCGGCGGTAGCTGAAAGCAAAAGGAAGTTAGCACACACACACACAGACACAAATGTAGGTCTGTATATTTTCAGCCACCGGCTGCAACTCAATTAATAAACCGTTTATTATTATTATTATTACTTTATTATTACACACACACACACACACACACACACACACACACACACACACACTGGACCCCCCACTTGTACAACACTTTGTCATGCCGCCACTCTTGGAGCAATGATTTATTAATAGTAGTCACAGAGGCTGTTATCTGCTAGGCACTCTCGCTCCTCCCTTCCTCTCATACATCATGCTGCTCTGTTCTCATGCATAGTAAATGTATCTCTCTGGTGTCACGGTATTTTGAGATTGATTCAGGTTTTACTTTTGCGACGGCTGAGTAAAG
This sequence comes from Homarus gammarus, assembly GCA_958450375.1. Taxonomy (NCBI): domain Eukaryota; kingdom Metazoa; phylum Arthropoda; class Malacostraca; order Decapoda; family Nephropidae; genus Homarus; species Homarus gammarus. The sequence continues at coordinate 231,920 of CAUDMG010003198.1, read as the reverse complement.
TTTTGTTCTTAGTAATGTCTGACTTGGGGTATTATGGTATATGGATCACCTGAAGAGTAGGGAGTTAGGTTAGGTTAGGTTGTGTTGTTTTAGCTTGTGTTAGGATGTGTTAGGTTAGGTTAGGTTAAGTTAGGTTGTGTTGTTTTAGCTTGTGTTAGGATGTGTTAGGTTAGGTTAGGTTAGGTTGGGTTAGGCTTATTATCGTTCGGCTAAGTTAAGTTAGGTTATGTTGTGTTAGGTAGTAGTCAGCTACCAAACAGGGAGGTACTACCGCCCGGGAAGATATTGGAAGCATACTGTGTTGTCTAATGGTAGACCCTGCTGCCATATGTGACCAAGTCCCAGGTTGATGATCTGACTTTCTGCCTCATTTACACACAATTGCAGGGATTATTTTTTATGACATTACAACTTACATGTGTCGTTTCTCTCTATTGGTCTTTTATTTTTATTTATTTATTTATTTAGGGTCCTTTATTATTATTATTATTATTATTATTATTATTATTATTATTATTATTATTATTATTATTATTATTATTATATTTTCGCCCCCAAGCCCGGTGTGGGTCATTGACCTGTGCCCGGGTTGGCTAATCCTGTAAAAAAAGGTTAGGTTAGGTTAAGGAAGCGTTAGGATAGTTAACCTTCATGTGAAATAAACTGGGGGTTAATCCTCAGTTGATCCAAAAGCTTGTATATACGTTTTCCTGAGACTCCGGGTGAACGGCTGCTCAACGAGGGAGGGTCAGTGTGGTATATTGAGTGCCAGGGTGCCATAATGAAGAAGGATGAGGTCATCACGTCCGCTGGCACTGTAAAAATCCCAGACGATGGCACTGCTGGTGGTGGAGAGAAGGTGCCTGACGTCACCACTTGGCGCCCCTCTGCTGAACCAAAGCTAACTTCTGAAAACTTGGCGAGTTATTTTCCCCGTTAAGTGATAGTTTGAGTTGAATCACCAAGGGATTAGATTTATTTTACCTTAAGATTATCCACCCTAACCTAACCTAACCTAACCTAACCTAACCATAACATATCCACACTACCGGTCCGTCATGCCTAGGGGGCCCACTCTCAATTGGATCACTTTAGCAGCCAAGGTCACCCCGGAAATGAACTTGAGATTATATTGTACACACACACACACACACACACACACACACACACACACACACACTACCTCGTTGGGTGAAACAAAATACTGAAATTTGGCTAAATAAATACGATTAAAAGTCTATCAAATTCACTTTGGTTTACAATCCGGATATGACGTCAGAGCATTTTTAACCCGGATTGGTCAATTTGTTTTATTGGAGATATGACGTCATAGTATTCGTAACTCTTGATTGGTCAATGAAGAAGTGGTTATAAAATTGCCACACTGCATTTTTTGTTTTTTTTTAATTTTTGAGTAAATATGTAAATGAAGTTGTTGAATTATTAAAGTAGTTTTAGTGGACACTTTTAATTTGTTCATGTAAAATAATTAAGTAATGTATGTCACTGTAAAATGATTAATACTTCATTATATCTCTCTCCTGTATCTCTCACCACACTCTCATTATCTCTCTCACTATCTCTCACTATCTCTGTGTTGGGAGGATATGAAGCATAATTTGCCTTGTTCATCATCACACTAATGAGAGCACAGTGTTGGGTACGTCAGGTCGTGTTTATTAACGTCTTGCCCTTGTTGTTAGTGGGCAATAGTGGGCAATTACATGTCTTGCTCTTTTTGTTAGTGAGCAATAGTGGGTAATTATGTTTTGCCCTTGTTGCTAGTGGACAATTATGTGTCTTGCTCTTGTTAGTGGGCAATTATGTGCCTGGTCCTTGTTAATGGGCAATTATGTGTCTTGCCCTTGTTGCTAGTGGGCAATTATGTGTCTTGCCCTTGTTGTGAGTGGGCAATTATGTGTCTTGCCCTTGTTGTTAGAGGGCAATAGTGGGCAATTATGTGTCCTGCCCTTGTTGCTAGTGGGCAATTATGTGTCTTGCCCTTGTTGCTAGTGGGCAATTATGTGTCTTGCCCTTGTTGTTAGAGGGCAGTAGTGGGCAATTATGTGTCCTGCCCTTGTTCTAAGTGACAATTTTGCGCCCTGCCCTTGTTTTTAGTGGCAACAATGTATTTTGCCTTGTTAATGGGCAATAATGGGCAATTATGTGTCTTGCCCTAGTTGTTAGTGGGCAATAATGTATCCTGGCCTTGCAGCTGTAGTATGCAAAAATGTACATAAGAACATAAGAATGGAGGAAACTGCAGCGGGCCATACTGGGCAGTCTCTTTTACACCCAACCCCTATCTCTCATACATCCATCCAACCTGTACCTGTATGTTTGAAGCTATCCAGCGTGTTCGAGTTAGTGATGATGTTTGGTAACTTGTTCCACTCGTCCACTACTCTATTTCTAAACCAATGTTTGCATATCTCGCGCCTAAATCTAAATTTGTCTAATTTAAAACCATTGCTACGACTTCGCTCCTAGTTGGATAGTTTGAGTACCTTTGTTATATCACCTCTGTTCAGCCCTGACTTCCATTTATACACCTCGATCATATCGCCCCTCACTCTACGTTTCTCGAGGGAGTGCAAATTAAGATGCTTTAACTGTCTCTTGTACCCAAGGTTCCTAATGCCCGGGATTAGTCTTATCATTCTCCTCTGAATTCTTTCTAGGTTTATATCCATTCTGTAGGACGGTGACCAGAACTGAACCGCGTAATCCAGCGAAGTCTCACAAGCGCAAGATATAGTTTTACAACAACCTCGTTAGTCTTAGAACTAACACTCCTTTGTATGAACCCAAGTACTTTGTTAGCCTTGTTTCGAGCAAATACACATTACCGACTTGGTTTAAATGATTCCTATTTATCATTACTCCTAAATCTTCCTCACTGTCGGATTTCTCTATTACAACGTTGTTCATCTGATATCTGGTTTCTTTGTTTACATTTCCTAGACTAATTACTTTACATTTGTCCACATTAAATATCATCTGACATTTTTCAGACCATGCAAATTTTTTTTTTTTTTAGATCTTCCTGTAGTTTTGCTGAGTCCTCGTCAGATTTAATCACACGCCCTATTTTAGTGTCGTGTATCTATGTCGTTTATGTAAATGATAAATAGTAATGGTGCAAGTACTGAGCTTTGGGGTATTTCATTAGTGACATTACCCCAATCGGATTTACTGCTGTTAATGCTTACTCACTGTTTCCTGTCCTGTAAACACGTTCTAATCCATTTTAGAATATCTCCTCCAATTCCATGAGCCTCCAATTTTTGCATTAGTTCTCGTGGGGGGACTCTGTCGAAGGCTTTACTATAGTCAAGGTATACCACATCATAATTGTGCCCCTCGTCCACTGATTCAAAAACAGCTGAAAAGAATGTTAATAGATTAGTCAGACATGAACGTCCACTTGTGAAGCCATGTTGGGAATCATTGATCAACTTGTGCTTCTCCAGGTGATTTAAAATAAAGTTTGAAATTACTGCTTCCAGCAATTTGCCTACAATTGATGTTAGACTGATTGGGCGGTAGTTAGAGGATAGTGATCTATCTCCCTTCTTGAAAATCGGTATTACATTTACTATTCACCAGAATTCTGTTACTACTCAAGTTTTTAAGGACATGTTAAACAAATTTGCTAAGGGCGTGTAAAGCTCTGCTTTACATTCCTTTAATACTCTGGCACATATCTCATCCGGACTTGGTGACTTATTAGGCTTTAGTCTGTCTATTTGCTTATTAACATCGTTGCTAGTCACTACTATCTCGCTTAATTTATTTTCTTCACTATCTCTGTATAGAGTCGGAGCCTCGGGTATCATGTTTAAATTTTCGGTGGTGAAAACTGTTAAAAAATATTTATTCAGATTATTGCTCATTTCCCCGTCATTATCGGTTAGCTCGCCGGTATCTGACTGCATTGGTCCAATCTCTTCTCGTGTTTTAGTTTGATACATTTGATAGAATCCCTTAGGGTTTGCCTTAGCCTCCCTTGCTATCTTCAGTTCATTATTCCTCTTTGCTTTTCTTATCTCGGTCTTGACCCTACCGGCCAATACCTTATAATAATCTCAGAGGTAGACTTCGCAACGATTTATTCTCCTACCTATAGTCCTCCTTTGTCCAATAATATTCTTTAAATAATTATTTATGCATTTAGGGTCATTGTTGTTTGATCTGAGTTTTCTGTATGGTATGTTCTGCCTTTGTGCATTAAGTAACTTATAATTTAAATTGGTGTGGAACTTTGCAACCTCAGATCTCGTTATCAGGTCTCCCGGTAAGGTGAGGTCGCCCTCTGTGGGTATATTGTGAGAGGTCATGTAGTTCACCCCCAAGCGTGATACCCCTTCTCTCAGTTGCCTCTTCAAACTATCAAAGTTTGCCCTTCTGAAATCTGGGACTTTAGTGGAATTTTCCTTGGGGCTGCCCTGAAATTCTAGCTGGAATCTATTTTTTTTTGTGATCGCTGTTAGCAAGTTCGTTCCCTACCTCGACATTACTAATGAGGTTTTCTCTGTTTGACAGAACTAAGTCGAGTATATTATTACCCCGGGTGGGTTCGGTTATATGTTGGCTTAGGAAACAGTCCTGGATTGTTTCAAGAAAATCCTCTGATTCTGAATTACCCGTAAGGTCAATCCAATCAATTTGGCTAAAGTTAAAGTCGCCTACTATACAGACTGTTGTGTATGGAAGCCCTGTGCATTTCATCCCAAATAAGTCGCTCATTAACTCTATCAAGAGAAGCAGGTCTATATATTACTCCTATTATTAATTTTTCTGTACCATCGATTAGTTCTATCCAAATTGTTTCTGTATTCCGTCTGGTTTTATTACCTTATTTATTTCACACTTCAGATTATCCCTGACATAGATTGCTACTCCGCCTCCTTTCCTAATCTGCCTATCGGTATGGAATAATTTGTAACGTGCAATTTGGTATTCGACAGGTAACTCACGTGAGTCTAGGTTTATCCATGTTTCGGTGAATGATGTTATGTCGATTTTTTCGGTACATGCCAATGCCCTGATTTCATCTATTTTGTTTCTCATACTTCTACTGTTTGCATAGTAGACATTTAAGTTTGTCGTGTTCTGAGTCTTCTCTCTGTCTCGTTTATGTTTTTACTCCCTGCTTAATTCAGTTTTGCCATAATTCCTAGCACTATTTTCCTGTAACCATTCACTTTATTTACCCACTCACACAGTATCTGCCAGTATGGTCCACTCTTGTCTCGTGTTTTAGTTTGATACATTTGAAAGAATCCCTTTGGGTTTGACTTTGCCTTCCTTGTTACCTTTAGTTCATTATTCCTCTTTGCTTTTCTTATCTCGGTCTTAACCCTACCGGCCAATACCTTATGATAATCTTGGAGGTCCAATAATATTCTTTTAATAATATTTTATCCATTTCGGGTCATTGTTGTTTGATCTGAGTCTTCTGTATGGTATGTTCTGCCTTTATGCATTAAGTAACTCATTATTAACATTTTTGTGGTACTCGTCAACCTCAGATCTCATGATCAGGTCATCCTCAACCGTCATATTTTGTGAGGTTATCATTGTCGGGTCACCAGGTAAAGTGAGGTCGCCCTCTGTGGGTACATTTTGTGAGGTCACCTCACATGAGGTTATGTAATTCCTCCCCAAACGTAATACCCTTCTCTTTAATGGAATTTCCCTTGCAACTGACATTAAATTCTACTTTGAATCTCACTTCTTTGTGATTGCTGCTAGCTAGTTCGTTCCTTTCCTCGAGATTACTGATGAGGTTTTCTCCTTTTGACAGAAAGAACTATATCGAGTATTTTATAACCTCGGGTTGGTTTAGTTTAGCTAGGAAACAGTCCTGAACCGTTTCAGGAAAATCCTCTGATTCTAAGTTACATGATGATGAAGGAGACTAAGCAACAGAAAACGAGAGAGAGAGAGAGAGAGAGAGAGAGAGAGAGAGAGAGCCAACACAACCATGACACCATGATCATAAATTGCCTCAAATTAAGGTAATTAGCAGAGTTTGCGAAGTAATTAAAAATATATTACCTTTTTTTAACTGGGGCAAGAGGAGGTGAGGAGGGGTGAGAGGGAGAGAGATGAGGTGGGGGGGGGGTGAGGGGGAGAAAGGTGATGTGGGGTGAGGGGTGAAGGTATGAAAGGTGAGGGAGAATGAGAAAGAGAAAGGTGAGATAGGCAAGGGAGGGTAAGAGGGAGAAAGGTGAGGAGGTGATAGGTGAGGGAGGGCCGAGGGAAGAACGGAGAGTGAGGGAGGAAGGGGGAGGGGGAGGGATAGTGACGGAGGCTGTCGTCATTACCCTCAGACAGACAATGTAAGGTGGCATTAAACGGCTTAAAGTCTTGCTTGCGGTGGGATAAGACGACGTCACAATGTAAACAAACTCGTCCTTAAGTTGTATTTACGCAGGTAATTCTCGGCCGCCATTGTCTTGATACAGGTGTGAGTTAACGAGCCTCATTACCGCCACCTCACCTGATGTAACTACACATTATGCTGTGTAAATCTTCCTTCCTTCCTTCCTTCCTTCCTCTGTCCTCCATCCTTCCTTCCTTCCTTCCTCCCTCCTATCTTTCTCCACTTCATCTCCATTTTCTCCGCCATTTCCTCCCTTTTCCATACCTTCTTCTACCACAGGTGAAACGTACATAGTAAAATGCGCACAGTGATGACAACACTTACATATGTGTATCTCGTGTATGTACTGTGTATGTAGATAGACAGTGAAAGGATTAACTGAAGATTAGGCACCCTATCGCCTGGGTGGTTAGGTTAGGTTTTGGTTAGGTTAGGTTAAGTTAGGTTAGGTTTTGATTAGGCTAGATTAAGTTAGGTTAAGTTAGCATTAAGGTAGTTATTCATCGGGTAGATATAAACTGGGGTGTTTAATCTTCAGGTAAAGCCAGGAGGATTAGTATACCTGTGTTGGCCTATTCTTCCAGGATATGGCTGTACAGGTATCAAAGAGTGACGTAGTGTTCAAGGTGTCTGAGAATAGATTATAATGAGGTGCAAATACTCCAGCCAGGTAAGTGTGTGTGTGTGTGTGTGTGTGTGTGTGTGTGTAAAAATTAATAATAATGATTAACGGCTTATTCAGAAAGTTCAGCAGCCCAAAGGCTGAAAATATACATTGGACAAAAATGACTTATTACATACAAAGACACTGGGTGGGTGGGTCGTTTAACAAAAGCTTTCATTACTGAAAGGAAAAGGAACATGAATTGAACATACAAATTATTATAGTTTACAGTTGATGGCCGGGCTGGTCTCTTGCCCTATCTCGTCCTCAGGTGTTGACATGAAGGACCTCACGTGGTCATGGGGACACCAGGTGGTGGGGGGGTGGTGTCACAGTACCTCACTCTCTGCTAGGTGATGTTGTGTTATCTTAGGGTCAGGTGTAAAGCTAACCCACTGCTGTTCCCAGGGTTGACTGATTAACACGCCTGGTCAGAAGATGGCGGTCAGTTCCCAGGGGTGCTTATCTCACTGGTGGGTCACGGAACTCGCTGGTACTGTCCAGTGCTGAATTCACTGGCTTAAACACTGTTCATCACTGTTCAACACTGGTCCCATTTTTTTCCGAAACGAAATTGTTAATTTTGACTGGATTATGTTGATATCCCGGTGGTGAGGAATGGGCTATCATTGGCCGGGGGCAGCTGCCACAGCAGAAGCGGGCGCCCTCCAGGTCTTGACCCTCCGGAGTGTGTGTGTGTGTGTGTGTGTGTGTGTGTTTAATAATAATAATAATAATAATAATAATAATAATAATAATAATAATAATTAACGGTTTATTGAAAGAGCATGGCAGCCAGAAGGCTGAAAATATACAATTACATAATTGGTGAATGGGTCTCTTGATTTACAAATAATATACAAGTAACATAAGTGATACAAATATGATATAATAACTAGGTGGGAAGAAGGTTATACTACAGTGCATTTCAACATAGTGACAGTGCAAGAAGTAGTATTTACTGGGAGTGAATACACTGGTTTATTACAAGTTATTGATAAATTTTACAATGGTTGGGACTGGGCTGTTCTTATAGCGATCAGTTCGTGCTCGTATGGGCTGGATGCGGTTGTGGTGTCGAACAGCAATTCTCGGGCTAGGGATCTCAGGTGGTAGTGTATTTGTGTGTGTGTGTGTCGTCGGGCCAGCATCGTAAAAGACTGACAGACACACACAGACAGACACACACAGACAGAGAGACACACACAGACAGAGACACACACACACAGACAGACACACACAGACAGAGACACACACACACAGACAGAGACACACACACACAGACAGACACACACAGACAGAGACACAGACAACCACCCCTTGTGGCAGAACTTGATCTCATCTAAAGGGGTTATTCATGTCAAACCCATTCATCATAGTATTCCCTCCCTCCCTCCCTCCCTCCTTCTATTCATTCAACTCCCTCTTCTCAAGTCTCCCTCGCTCCTTCTCCATTCACCTCTTCTCCTTTATCTCTCTCTCTCTCTCTCTCTCTCTACCTTTTCTCTCCCTCACCTTCCTCGCTCTCTCCTTTCCTCCTCCAGTTACCTCTCCTCCTCATTTGTGCATCTCCCTTTTCTCCTCCTCCACTTCTCCTTCTTCTCCTCTTTTCCCCTGGTTACTCCGCTGCTTTCATCTAATTTCACACTTGAGTTAGTTGACTCTCTCTCTCTCTCTCTCTCTCTCTCTCTCTCTCTCTCTCTCTCTCCTCTCTCTCCCCGCATCTCCCCGCCTCAGTACTCCCACGGCCTTTCTGACAAACCTTTTCATTATTAATTAAGACAGACGGCGGTCATAATTCTTATCGTCTTCATCAACACACAAAGTCTTTTATCCGGCTCTATTATCCGGCTCATTCATCAGCTTATCCTTCATCATCACATAGTCTTAGCCGGCTCCTTCTTCAGTCTTTTATTCGGTTCCTTCATCATAGTGTTTTATCCGGCTCCTTCATCATAGTCTTTTATCCGGCTCCTTCATCATAGTCTTTTATCCGGCTCCTTCATCATAGTCTTTTATCCGGCTCCTTCATCATAGTCTTTTATCCGGCTCCTTCATCATAGTCTTTTATCCGGCTCCTTCATCATAGTCTTTTATCCGGTTCCTTCATCATAGTGTTTAATCCGGTTCCTTCATCATAGTGTTTAATCCGGTTCCTTCATCATAGTGTTTAATCCGGTTCCTTCATCATAGTGTTTTATCCGGCTCCTTCATCATAGTCTTTTATCCGGCTCCTTCATCATAGTCTTTTATCCGGCTCCTTCATCATAGTCTTTTATCCGGCTCCTTCATCATAGTCTTTCATCCGGCTCCTTCATCATAGTCTTTTATCCGGCTCCTTCATCATAGTGTTTAATCCGGTTCCTTCATCATAGTGTTTTATCCGGCTCCTTCATCATTGTGTTTTATCCGGCTCCTTCATCACTCAATCATATCAGGCTCTTTACCTAACCAAAAGTGAGGGAATGGAAGGGTGAGAGATGACGGGAGAGAGAGAGAGAGAGAGAGAGAGAGAGAGAGAGAGAGAGAGAGAGAGAGAGAGAGATAATTTTCACTCAAATTATCACGTTTTAATTACTGTTCTCAGAATGTAGCCCCCAAATCTAATTAATGCTCTCTACTTGGGACTAATTATGTACTCAGGGGCTGATTATATACAAGGGGCTGATTATTGTTGGGACTGATTATGTACTCAGGGGGCTGATTATGTACTCGGGGCTAATTATGTCAGCCGTCAGCCGCCAGTCTTAAGTCATCCATCACCCGTCAGGAAAGTTAACCAGAATTTACCCACTAGCACAAAAAATCCACATAGATAGATATTTTATTAACGACAAATTATGAATACAGAGTTCACACTAAAATTTTACATAAAATAGTCCAAATGCAAATGCTTTAAAACACCAAACATTAATAAGAGTTCACTGATTCAACCAGTAACACAAAATACAGAGGAAAACCACGAGTAAATAAATAACTACAAGTAAAATAAACTGATACATACAAATAGTTGTGGGTAATGGTGTGTGCCTGTGACTTCTGACCATATACATGAAATATTCGATGAACTCCACGACAAACAGTTTCATAATTCGTTCTCTCAGATAGCAAATTTACAAAAGTTGAAACACTATATTGATGGCGTATATCTATTGTTCTGGGGCACTGTTCAACAACATGCCATTCAGACTAAATAACACCACATGAACACGATCTCTCTTCAATGGGCAGATGGTCCCTACCTCGTCTGTTCCAGCGCCCCTCCTCTACAGCGAGGGAATGGGCACTCACTCTCATTGGTGTCCACGTTACTCGTTCTAGTTCATTCACCTTTATCTTTGTATTATAGATTGCATGAACATCAGAATTTGGATTGATAGTCTTGTATAATGGTGCTCTACTTGAGTCTGAGTTTGACAGTTTCTGCTTCAGTATGTGTAAGGCTATTTGAACATCGTCAATATCATTAAATAAAAGTTTGCGTACATATCGTGACGTGGGCGTATTAATACAACATTAATAGTATGGACAAGTGGATCGCCTACCATTTCACTTCTTCCCGTCCATATCCTCGAGAAAAATTTACCTTGCTTAGCTAATATGAGGCACGTAAAGCAGTTTAACCAAGAGCTATTATGAGGCACGTAACGGAGTATAACCAAGAGCTATTATGAGGCACGTAACGGAGTATAACCAAGAGCTATTATGAGGCACGTAACGGAGTATAACCAAGAGCTATTATGAGGCACGTAACGGAGTATAACCAAGAGCTATTATGAGGCACGTAACGGAGTATAACCAAGAGCTATTATGAGGCACGTAACGGAGTATAACCAAGTTCCACCATGCATAAATCATTGCTGGTCACACCTAGTAACTGTTTGATACACCACATATAAAATTTATCGACAGGTGTAATGTCACCATTTAACGATGATTCATAACCATATAACAAGGCGGACATCAATGCTGCACCAAACACCTTTTTCTTGACATAAAAGGGGATATCATTGTTCTTATTTACAAATGAAACAAACTTAAGTGTACGATACATCGTAGCTTACACATGAACTTTAATTGCTGTTGATATTGACTCGTCAGAAGTAAATGGGATGCCCAAATACAAGCACTGGTCAAACGGTTCCACGGTTATACCATCAACAACCAATGCTTGTTAATCGGCCTCACTGTCATTTATAGCCAAAAACTTTGTCTTACCTGCGTTAATTTTCATACCATGAGAAAGACAATATTGGTTAAGTCATTTTATTTTATTTACCAGCCACATCTGGTCGTTGACAGCAGCACCATGTCATCCATAAGCACATGTAACCAGGCGAGGAAACCGTCTACACAGCAGTTCTGTTTAATCATTCTCATTAGATCGTTAACAAAGATCACAATTAGGTAACCTTGGTAACAACTTGTGTATTCTCCGTGATTACCATTACTGGTAGTCAAGGAGAATTAATTACTGGTGTGCCCATCAGTCGCACCGTCGTAGCCATGAACGGCAGAGATATGGTCGTTGTAGTGCTCTTATTTACCCATTACACATCTCTCACCATGCTTATTAATATTACATGACATTCTTATTGTTATCAGTGATTGTGGAATTCACGATGTTATGCTCCACCTACACACAGCCTGTTACTAGACTAACCCCCACCTCCTCTATCCACCCCCCAACACACTACAGTGGGCGACATCTGTTGGCCGACCATAGCATTTCCCCCAGCTGTTTCGAAACTTCAGACTCAAGGCAATTTGAACCCTCACTGTGGCTGGGTAGTGGACACGACTTTGATGCACGATAGTACATGGCTATAATAGCAAATACCATAATCAGGCCACAACCTAACCGTTTAACATTAAAAATAATACATTTCCCGGGACCCTACCATACGCCTGCGTAAAATCGACAAATGTGACGAACAATATAAATTTCTTCCTCCTCGCTAGGTCTGTAAGCAAGGGCAACGTAACAATATGTTCCAGGCATCCCCTCCCTGCCTGACTGCCAGCTTATTCTCGGTAAGGAGAGAACCACTCACAAAGCCTATCGCACAATATGATGTCATACAGCTTAGCAATAGAATTAATCACGCTAATGCCGCGATAATTTGTTACTAATGAGCGTAAACCTCGTTTAAAACAGTAAATAACCTTCTGCTGTCATCCAGGATGACGAATACATGGCAGACAAAAGCACGCTATTAAATAACATTGCGATTGACAGAATCCATGCCGCGAGTAACACCTTGAACAATCCTGGTGGCACGCCGCTGGGTCCACAAGGTTTATTGCATTTCAACTTTTTTTACTTGATCAAATAACCTCACGGGGGGGGGGGGGGGTTATTGGGAATCTAACAACGGAATATAAACATTGCGATGCAGTTCATCAAGTCCATGTTCTATAATATCAAGAAGGTTACAAAATCTGCTCAAATTGTTCTCTGATTAGCGGGTAGTGTGGTAGCTCGTGCCTGGGTGGGGGCGTTGTTTAATTCTCCCCGCCAGTTAATGGCACGCCACAACTGGGCACCATCATTATCCCCAAGCAGGCGCTCCCACCTACCCATGGCTACATTATGGTTGGTAATCGTGTCACGTACCCTAGATGCACGTGCACACTCATACAGCGTGTTACACACATAACGGGTGGTCACATATAAGTCCCCATCGACCAAGGGCTGGTCACACTGGGATAGCAACTGCCCAAACACATCTGGATCAATGTGATCAAATCTGACTGGACTTTTAACCGATTTACTAACCTTTCGGTTGTGCAACACAGATTGATCGCCCAAACTAGACTCACGTAAAGCAACAGAATCTAAATTGATTGTAGGTATTTGCAATGTCATCGATACAGGTACATGATCAGAGGGCAAGCTCAAATCCTGCCGATACGTGAGCTTACTTGGAAAGTACACACAAGCCCAATAAAGCATTGGCACTGTCATTTGGTATTTGCACTGGTTCTGGAATATTTGGATTTGAAAATTGCTGAAGTAGGCAGCTGCCAAATAGGGAGGTACTACCGCCTGGGAAGATATTGGAAGCATAATGTGTTGTCTAATGGTAGACCCTGCTGCCATATGGCATCACGAAAATTGTGACCAAGTCCCAGGTTGCTGATCTGACTTTCTGCCTCATTTACACACAATTGCAGGGTCTCAATTGTTTCTCATACCATTAACAACACAACATACATATATTGTTTCTCACTCTTGATAATTTTTTCATTTTATTATTATTATTATTATTATTTTTATTATTATTATTATTATTACATACAAACAACCTAATACTGTGTCAGGTTAAATAAAAGTGGTGGTGCTGATTACCCGCCCTTAGGGACACCCGCCAAACTACAGGCCACATTATGATCTATCTATCTATCTATCCTATCTGTCTATCTATCTATCTTTCTATCTATCTATCTGTCTGTCTGTCTGTCGAGTCAAACAAAAGTAAATTGAAAATAAAACCAATAAATAAAAGTATAAAACTACGCAAATAAAATATTAAAAAGTAAACAATAACAATAACCACCCCCCCCCAAAAAAATATGTATATAAATGAGACTAGATTCTATAATGTTCCTACTGTCAATAGAATCTAGTCTCATTAAACATACCGAAGCAGCCAACATGAATTTGAGTAATGGCATGTACAAACTGGACAATTTTGTAATTAAGAAGATTTGTAACCAGGTGAGAAGGTTGGGTCACCTTACCCTCTGACCTGACTTCCGACCGTTGCGGTGCTTTTTAAAGATTAGTAGGGTCATTTCCTAATACCTGACCATTGGGAACCTGATCTCACCTCCTCTGTATACATACACCTTGTATTGTACTTCTCCTTAGTCTGTACTCACCCCTGGAGATGTGAATTACACGAAAGCGTTTGGGAACTTCGTGTTTTCATTTTCATTGTGGTTATCAGCATATACCTGGATCACGCGCACCTACAGTGATTTACTTGTATATATATATATATATATATATATATATATATATATATATATATATATATATATATATATATATATATGCTGATAACCACCAGGAACTTCGTGTTTTCTTCTTTCCTGGTGGTTATCAGCATATACCTAGATCACGCGCACCTACAGTGATTTACTTGCATATATATATATATATATATATATATATATATATATATATATATATATATATATATATATATATATATATATTAAAAACCGGAAAATATAGAAATATAAAGAAAAGTAAATAAAATAAAATATTAAATTGAAACGTAAAATAAATGAAATATAGCAAGACGTTACCAAAATCCTCGAATATTTCCGAGAATAAAAATGTTTGGGTTTTCTGTTCTGCTACACTGACTTCTGTGGATGGTTTTATAAGGAGGAAAAGGAGCGGGAAGAGGAGGAGAAGGAGGAGGATAGGAGGAGAGGGACGAGGAAAATGAATAAGGAGAAGATAGAGAAGAAAAGGAAGAAGGAGAATGGGAGGAGGGGGAGGAAAGGAAGAAGACTCGGAGGTAAAGGAGGAGGAAAATGAAGAACAGGAGAGTAAAGTAGGAGAAAAAGAAAGAAAAGGATGAGGAGGAGGAAAAGGAAGAGGAGGAAGAGCAAGAGGAGGAGGAAGAGCAAGAGGACGAGGAAGAGGAGTATCAAGGTTTTTACTCGTATACATCTTGAATGTAATTAAAGAGAAGATGCTCAACAGGTATTCTGTCTTAATGATCTGACTTACCTGCGGTTTTTATCCTTCTACTTCTCTTCAACCTCTTTACCACCTCCTCCTTCTTTCCCCTCCCCCCTCCACCCCTTTCTCTCCCCTCCCCCCTCTTTATAGCTCTTTTTTCCTTCTCCCCTCTTCCTTCTCCCCTCCTCCTTCACCCCTCTTCCTTCTCCCCTCCTCCTTCTCCCCTCTTCCTTCTCTCCTCCTCCTTCTCCCCTCTTCCTTCTCCCCTCCTCCTCCTCCTCCTCCCTTCTTCCTTCTCCCCTCCTCCTTCTCTCCTCCTCCTTCTCCCCTCTTCCTTCTCCCCTCCTCCTTTTCCCCTCTTCCTTCTCCCCTCCTCCTCCTCTCTTCCAAAAGCCTCCCATCTATCCCTCCCTCCTCTCCTCTCCATACCGTCCCCATCCCACCTCACTTATCATCTCCCATCTCTCCCCTCCCTCGTCCCCTTCACCTTTTCCCCTTCTCTCTCCCCCCTTTGCTCCTTCCCTCCCTCACCCCCTCCCCCCCACCCCCGCCCCTTCCTCCCCTCAGTTGAACGCATCCGTTCCTCAACAGATCACTAATTGCCTTTGTTCTTTATATATAAACTTATATAAGGTATCCCCAGTGCCACCACCTCCCTAGAGTGCCACCACCTCCCTAGAGTGCCACCACCTCCCTAGAGTGCCACCACCTCTCACCACAGTTACACAACACACTTTAAAACATCAAATTATTCTCTATATCATTACTACATTATATACACTCTTTTTTTCCAACATATAAATGATAAACTAATCTTAATTTTTTATTACTATTTATTTATATTATTATCCTCGAATATCAAAATAATAACAATATTTTTCAACTTTTGTTATTCGCTATTATTTTCCGGTTATTAAATGGGTAAAGGATTTGTTCTCTGCATAATTTACTGATTTATATATTGGAAAACATTTATATATAAGAGTGATGCTTAAAGCTGTGTGTGTGTGTGTGTGTGTGTGGGATAGAGATACATACACATAAAAGGTACACACACACCTAAACATACACACACGCACACTCACTTCAACATACAGACATACATACATACATTTACGCACTGAAACATACATACACGCACACACATCATCATACACACATACACGTACATACGCACACACACACTTAACCATACACATATACAGGTACACACGCACACTTAAACATACACGCAAGAACACTCACTTCAATTTCAACATATACACGCGCACACACTTAAACATACACACATACAAACACACGCACACACACACTCAAACAAACACGAGCACGCACTCAAACAAACACACATACAAACACACACACACTTAAACATACACGCGCAAGCACTTAGACTTACACACAGTCAAGCCAAATGCCCAGCTGACTGGAAGACCTCTTATGCGTCACCAGTGCCCAAGTCAACCAGCCCACAATCCTTAAATCATCACCGACCCATTGCAGTCACCCCAATACCCAGCTTAATCTGTGAAAGTTTTGTGTTTGACTGGGCTTATACTGATATTGCAGGCGCCATAGATCCTCAGCAATTTGGTAATATGAAAACTTTCTCCACCACTCAATGTCTTGTCAGCTTTCTCGACTACATATACCGCCATCTGGAGAAACGAAAAAGTCTTTAGCTGTCGCCTTCATTGACTTCACTAAGGCATTCGACCTAGTCGACCACAATTTAATCATCAACAAAGCTATCGACCTCGGGTTTCGAAGAAGTCTTAGACCATGGCTTACAGACTTCCTCAGTAACCGACGCCAAGCTGTACGCTTCCGAGGGGCTGTCTCCACCTTTCAGTCACTCACCTGTGGCGTCCCCTAAGGCATCAAGATGGGACCATTATGCATCCTTATGCTTATCAATGATGCCCTAAGACAGTGGTTCTCAACCTGGGGGCCATGGCAAAAAAATAGGGGAGCCACGGCGAGCTGTTATTAATTGTACGTTTCCAAATAATGTTGGGAATCTGAATTAAACAAAACTTGTATTACTTATTTTGACTTGGCAGAAGAGAATTTTCATTCTTTTTTTTTTGTCATTTTGTTTAATCATAACGACAATACAATTTTAATATTTACAAACTCTGGTGGTAATTTTTTTTATTTTTTACGGATTATTTAAGATTTCACAGGTCCAGTCCCTGCCTGTGTGACAGGTGCTGGACCGAGCTGCTGAACTGACTTGTTCAGTATGTGTCCGTGTGTTATCCCTTTGCAAGTGGTGATAGACCGAATGGGGGGGGGGGGGGGTTGGGAGGAAAATGAAGGAGGCCACGAGGATGTTGAAAATTCCTCAAGGGGGGAATGGTGCGAAAAATGTTGAGAACCACTGCCCTAAGAGAAACCCCTGTTCGCTGGAAATATGTCGACGACTCCACCATTGGGATCAGCGTCAACAATTCTGCTCCCGACTATACCGACCTTCAGGATTTATTGAACAGTCTCCAAAACTGGGCCACCAACAACCACGTCACCATCAACCATACCAAGACCATGGTTATGCACATCAACCTCTCCTCCGACGTTGACCCACCCCCTTCCATTACTTTAGGCCCCAACACACTCCAGGTTGTAGATTCCACTAAGCTCCTCGGCGTCACCAAAGACAACAAACTAAATTGGAAACCGCACGTCAGTGAAATTGTCAAATCCTCCAGTTTCCGTCTCCACCTCCTCCGCCGACCTCGGAGTTCCTGCACCCGAGCTCCTCAGCGTTCACTCAACATTCATAATTCCCAAGCTCACCTATGCCTCTTCTACCTGCTCTTCCTCCCTAAATGCCACACAACGTAAACACCTAAGAAAAAAGCAAAAGAGGGCATGCAAGATTATTCTCTCCCCTTCCTACTCCACATATCAAGAAGCACTCAACACACTGACCCTTTCGACTCTCGCTGACCATCACCACGACCTCATCTGCAAATTTAGTGAGAAGCTTCTGCACTATCCTCGACACCGGCTCCTACTACCACCTGAGATCCCTCGCCCAAGAATTGCTGTTCAACACCACAACCGCATCCAGCCCATACGAGCACGTACTGATCACTATAAGAACAGTCCAGTCTCAACCATTGAAAAAATTATCAATAACTTGTAATCAACCAGTGTATTCACTCCCAGTCAATCTTACTTTTTGCACTGTCACTATGTTGAAATGCCCTGTAGTTTGAGCTTCTCCCCACCTAGTTATTATATATCATATTTGTATCACTTATGTTACTTGTATATCATTTGTAAATCAAGAGACCCATTCACCAATTATGTAACTGTATATTTTCAGCCTTCCAGCTACCATGCTCTTTCAATAAACCGTTAATTATTATTATTTGTAATCATTATTATTACTTAAACGCGCACGCACTTAAACATACACACATACACGCGCACGCTCTTAAACATACACACATACACGTGCACGCACTTAAGCATACACACATACACGCGCACGCTCTTAAACATACACACATACACGTGCACGCACTTAAACATACACACATACACGTGCACGCACTTAAACATACACACATACACGCGCACGCTCTTAAACATACACATATACACGCGCACGCTCTTAAACATACACACATACACGTGCACGCTCTTAAACATACACATATACACGCGCACGCTCTTAAACATACACACATACACGTGCACGCACTTAAACATACACACATACACGTGCACGCACTTAAACATACACACATACACGCGCACGCTCTTAAACATACACACATATACGTGCACGCACTTAAGCATACACACATACACGTGCACGCTCTTAAACATACACACATATACGTGCACGCACTTAAGCATACACACATACACGCGCACACACTTTAACATACACGCGCACACACTTATACTTCCTTGGCGAACAAGAGAGAGAGAGAGAGATGAATACAGACTAACGCTGAATATTAAATAGATGAACTGTTTAACTCTGAGTCATAAAGGGCGTGTGTGTGTGTGTGTGTGTGTGTGTGTGGTGTGTGTGTGTGTGTGTGTGTGTGTGTGTGTGGTGTGTGTGTGTGTGTGTGTGTGCGTGTGGTGTGTGTGTGTGTGTGTGCGTGTGTGCGTGTGTGTGTGCGTGTGGTGTGTGTGTGTGTGTGTGTGTGGGTGTGTGTGTGTGGTGTGTGTGTGTGTGTGTGTGTGTGTGTTGGATACTTGAATTTTGTGTATCTTCACCTGAATCCCAAGTGGTGAAGTTGTGTGTACATGTGTGTAATGTTTGCTTGTTTCCATGTGTGTACGTCCATCGTCTGTGTACGTACCTACATCTTTCATATGTGTACTTACATCTACCTTGTGTACAATAATCATCCGACTGTGTACGTGCATCATCCGAGTGTGTACGTGCATCATCCATGTGTGTACGTGCATCATCCGAGTGTGTACGTGCATCATCCGAGTGTGTACGTGCACCATCCGAGTATGTACGTGCATCATTCGAGTGTGTACGTGCATCATCCGAGTGTGTACGTGCATCATCCGAGTGTGTACGTGCATCATCCGAGTGTGTACGTGCATCATCCGGGTGTGAACGTACATCATCCGAGTGTGTACGTGCATCATCCGAGTATGTACGTGCATCACCCGAGTGTGTACGTACATCATCCGAGTGTGTACGTGCATCATCCATGTGTGTACGTGCATCATCCGAGTGTGTACGTGCATCATCCGAGTGTGTACGTGCATCATCCATGTGTGTTACCCTGTCAGCACACACACACAGTTGTCCCAGGATCCTTGACACACGCTGAGTAAAGACCTGCAGAGACGTGTGGCTGGAGGATCATAAATGCTCTTGATAAACTTAATCTCTGGAATTTATGCTAAGCTGATGAAACACAGTAAGGTTCTCCCGTCTTACTGTGAGCTAACTCTCTCTATCTCTCTCTTTAAGCTCCTTGTTTCCTTGTTTAAGACTCGGGAGGTACAGGTGTAGAAGCTGTCGCCAACATAACAACCACACGCTAAGTTAACGAGCTGCATGACCCAGTGTTTTAGGTGTAGAAGCTGTCGCCAACACAACAACCACACCCTAAGTTAACGAGCTGCATGACCCAGTGTTTTAGGTGTAGAAGCTGCCGCCAACACAACAACCACACCCTTAGTTAACGAGCTGCATGACCCAGTGTTTAAGGTGTAGAAGCTGTCGCCAACACAACAACCACACCCTAAGTTAACGAGCTGCATGACCCAGTGTTAAGGAATAGTCCGAGAAGACCGGACAACTCGCCAACTGCACTGGCTAACCATTACCCCGGAACACCATCCACAAATAGATTAACATCCAGGTCCCCAATTACTGCTGGGTAGACAGAGGCAAATGGCGTAAAGAAACTTACCCATAGTTTCACCCTGCCCGGCGATCGAACATGGGTCCGATCGCTTGCGAGACGAGCATGCTAACCATTCATTACACCACACGTCGCATATCAGTATTTCGCTTCAGTGTATCAATATATCGCCTCAGTATATCGGTATATCGCCTCATATATCAGTATATCGTCTCAATATATCAGTATATCGTCTCAGTATATGAGTATATCGCCTCAGTATATCAGTATATCGCCTCAGTATATCAGTATATCGCCTCAGTATATCAGTGTATCGCCTCAGTATATTAGTATATTTCCTCATTATATCAGTATATTGCCTCAGCTTATGAGTATATCGCCTCAGTATATTTGTATATCACCTCAGTATATCAGTGTATCGCCTCAGTATATCAGTATAATTCCTCAGTACATCAGTATATTGCCTCAGCTTATGAGTATATCGCCTCAGTATATCAGTATATCGCCTCAGTATATCAGTATATCGCCTCAGTATATCAGTATGTCGCCTCAGTATATCAGTATATTTCCTCAGTATATCAGTATATTGCCTCAGCTTATGAGTATATCGCCTCAGTATATCGCCACAGTATATCAATATATTGCCTCAGTATAACAGTATTTTGCCTCAGTATATCAGTATGTCGCCGTAGTATATCAATATATTGCCTCAGTATAACAGTATTTTGCCTCAGTATATCAGTATGTCGCCGTAGTATATCAGTATGTCGCCGTAGTATATCAATATATTGCCTCAGTATAACAGTATTTTGCCTCAGTATAACAGTATTTTGCCTCAGTATATCAGTATGTCGCCGTAGTATATCAATATATTGCCTCAGTATAACAGTATTTTGCCTCAGTATATCAGTATGTCGCCGTAGTATATCAGTATGTCGCCGCAGTATATCAATATATTGCCTCAGTATAACAGTATTTTGCCTCAGTATATCAGTATGTCGCCGTAGTATATCAATATATTGCCTCAGTATAACAGTATTTTGCCTCAGTATAACAGTATTTTGCCTCAGTATATCAGTATTTTGCCTCAGTATATCAGTATGTCGCCGTAGTATATCAATATATTGCCTCAGTATAACAGTATTTTGCCTCAGTATATCAGTATGTCGCCGTAGTATATCAGTATGACGCCGCAGTATATCAATATATTGCCTCAGTATAACAGTATTTTGCCTCAGTATATCAGTATGTCGCCGTAGTATATCAATATATTGCCTCAGTATAACAGTATTTTGCCTCAGTATATCAGTATGTCGCCGTAGTATATCAATATATTGCCTCAGTATATCAGTATATCGCCTCAGCTTATCAGTATATCGCCTCAGTATATCATTATATCGCATCAGTATATCGCCTCAGTATATCAGTATATCGCCTCAGTATATCAGTATATCGCCTCAGTATATCAGTATATTGCCTCAGTATATCAGTATATCGCCTCAGTAAATATACCAGAACAATAGTGTGGGAGGTGGCAGGCCAGGGTACCTAAAACTGTTTGCTTCAACGGGTGTTTTGTTTACCTACGATAGATCTTTTGTTTACCTACGATTGATATTTTGTTTACCTACGATAGATCTTTTGTTTACCTACGATTGATATTTTGTTTGCCTTCGATAGATATTTTGTTTACCTACGATAGATATGTTGTTTGCCTTCAGTACTAAGAATTGATGATAAACTGAATCTTTTTAAACATACGAAAGATTTATCAGTTAAGTGTGCGGGAATAGTCTTTTACCAGAGCCACCACACAGCTGTCACCACTTGCAACAGTGAAGAGGAGATGTTGCAAGCTGTCGTATATGTTGCAAGATGACATGTATGTTGCAAGATGACGTGTATGTTGCAACTGACGTGTATGTTGCAAGCTGACGTGTATGTTGCAAGCTGATGTGTATGTTGCAAGCTGATGTGTATGTTGCAAGCTGACGTGTATGTTGCAAGCTGACGTGTATGTTGCAAGCTGACGTGTATGTTGCAAGCTGACGTGTATGTTGCAAGCTGACGTGTATGTTGCAAGATGACGTGTATGTTGCAAGCTGACGTGTATGTTGCAAGCTGACGTGTATGTTGCAAGCTGAGTGTAGTTGCAATGACGTGTATGTTGCAAGTGACGTGATGCAGGACGTATGTTGCAGATGACGGTTGTGCAAGATGACGTGTATGTTGCAAGATGACGTGTACGTTGCGAAATAATAATATAACATCCCTATTCCCTCACTCCTCCCCCCCCTCCCCTCTCCTCCCTTGTGGACTTATATTTTATTTTATTTTCAAATTAATCTGTCTGTCTGTCTGTCTGTCTGTGTGTCTGTCTGTCTGTCTCACGCAACCACACACCATGAACCGGAAATAAAGATTTAAGTGTTGTGTAAACCGACGAAGTTTGAGTGGACCGCTTGGTTATCCGGTGCATAGGGACGAATGCACATTACGGTTAAGGGGCAGAATTTTCATCCGGCTGTCTCATGTGTGTGTGTGGGTGTGTGTGTGTGTGGGTGTGTGTACTGTATGTGTGTGTGTGTGTATTTTGGACAGTGTTAAGGATATTGCTTGAGCAGGCGAGCGGGACTAGAGAAGAAGAAGAAGAAGAAGAAGAAGAAGAAGACATTATACACGTCACACTTACGCATATTTTAGTTCATTTATTTCTATTTTTTGTACGTTGATTTTTTTAACACCATTTGTAGTTCGGGGTTGAAGACTCTTACACCTGTCAGCCGGATGTTTTACCTGTGTCCTTACACCTGTCAGCCGGATGTTTTACCTGTGTCCGTACACCTGTCAGCCGGATGTTTTACCTGTGTCATGCCAATATATACTGGATCACCTGAACATCAGCCTCCTTAGCTTATTTTACCTGAAGATTAACGACCCTACCGCTACTTGGAGGGGGGGGAGTGTGTTAGGTTAGGTTAGGTTAGGTTAGGTTAATTCCTCTTCAACCAATACTCCTTCACACTCCTTCCTCATATCCTGTTTGCGTCACATCTTTTCATTCGTCTATTTTTCCACAACCATTTTCACGGTCAATTGAAATCCGATCCGTCATTCATCCATCATTCCCTCCCTCATTCTCTCCCTCTTCCTTCATTCACTACTTCACTTTCTCCCTCCTACTTCCTTCCCTCCCTTTCACCTCCTTCCCTCCCTCATTCTCTCTCTGTTACCCCAACCGCTAGAGTGGATGATTGGTGGAGAGGATGAGAGTGGTGGAGAGGATGAGAGTGGTGGAGAGGATGACAGTGGTGGAGAGGATGACAGTGGTGGAGAGGATGAGAGTGATGGAGAGGATAAGAGTGGTGGAGAGGATGACAGTGGTGGAGAGGATGAGAGTGGTGGAGAGGATGAGAGTGGTGGAGAGGATGACAGTGGTGGAGAGGATGACAGTGGTGGAGAGGATGAGAGTGGTGGAGAGGATGACAGTGGTGGAGAGGATGAGAGTGGTGGAGAGGATGAGAGTGGTGGTGAGGATGACAGTGGTGGAGAGGATGAGAGTGGTGGAGAGGGTGAGAGTGGTGGAGAGGATGACAGTGGTGGAGAGGATGAGAGTGGTGTTGAGGGTGTCAGTGGGGGTGAGGATGACAGTGGTGGAGAGGATGACAGTGGTGGAGAGAATGAGAGTGGAGAGGATGACAGTGGTGGAGAGAATGAGAATGGTAGTGAGGATGACAGTGGTGGAGAGGATTACTGTGGTGGAGAGGATGACAGTGGTAGAGAGGATGAGAGTGGTGGAGAGAATGAGAGTGGTGGTGAGGATGACAGTGGTGGAGAGGATGACAGTGGTGGAGAGGATGACAGTGGTGGAGAGAATGAGAGTGGTGGTGAGGATGACAGTGGTGGAGAGGATGACAGTGGTGGAGAGGATGACAGTGGTGGAGAGGATGAAAGTGGTGTTGAGGGTGTCAGTGGTAGAGAGGATGAGAGTGGTGGAGAGAATGAGAGTGGTGGTGAGGATGACAGTGGTGGAGAGGATGACAGTGGTGGAGAGGATGACAGTCGTGGAGAGGATTACTGTTGTGGAGAGGATGACAGTCGTAGAGAGGATGAGAGTGGTGGAGAGAATGAGAGTGGTGGTGAGGATGACAGTGGTGGAGAGGATGACAGTGGTGGAGAGGATGGCAGTCGTGGAGAGGATGAGAGTGGTGGTGAGGATGAGAGTGGTGGAGAGGATGAGAGTGGTGGAGAGAATGAGAGTGATGGTGAGGATGACAGTGGTGGAGAGGATGAGAGTGGTGGA